>JAWZYV010015361.1:0-63091 GCA_038373885.1 Cheiracanthium punctorium
CCCCCTCCCCGCTCAGCCCAGGGAAACGCACCGGACAGCACCGCAGAATTAACATGGCACCCCATGGGCAGAACTCTCCTTTCTTCCCTACTTAGGGCACTGGCCGCAATGTGTTGAAAATCTTTTGAGTGCTCCTGTAGCAGAACTATAAATGAAAAAGACACTTTTTTTGATGGAGAAGTTCATTTTGTAATCCTTAACAGCATATATCATTTCATACGCTTTAATGAATTACTGCACATAGTGCGTAATGTATTTAGAATCTTTTGGGCGGCCCTGTAGATAAACTACCAAGTCGAATTTGACCAAAAGGGGAGGTTTACAACTACATGCCACAGCAATCCTAAATATAAAGTTTCAACATTCTACGACCAATAATTTTTGAGATATGCGAATTACATACATACGTACGTACGTACGTATGTATGAAACAACTAGCATGAAAAAACTGGTCAAAATAGACTCGTTGTTGGTCAAAATGGGTTGCAGACGCATTTATATGAACGTGCATGCTAGCGTACGAGATGCATCGAAAAAATTCTTAAAAGTAAATTTAGCGGCAGTCAAAATCTGTTTTTTCGGCGAAATTTGGCCTCTGAAATTTTTCGGGATTACATTACTTCCTTATATTCCGTACAAGGAAGTAAAAATGAATTCACCCAGATCGAAAATAAATATACTATATATATAATGTATCATGTTACGGAGTATAGTAATCGAAACCTGGACCTCTAGGCTATGAGTTAACGGAAAACCCACTTTGCCACACTAGTCGTCGTAAATTTCTTTTAACTTGTTTGAGAAATAATTCGGGGCCACCACTCCTTTGTTGCTCCAGGGTCTCCACACTTCTAAATCTGGCACTGTGTATCATAATTCATGACTGAGCCGTTTGTTTTCCTTGTTCCATAAAACGCTCCTTTGGAGCTGAAATCTACATTAAAATCACCTACAAAAACTGTTGAACGAATTGTATTCATGGTTAATCGCGATTTCACTATTCGAACAGTGAAGCGATTAATGGCGATTTCGCAATTCGAATTGGATTCGCGATTAACCGTTTTCACAATCCGAACTGTATTCGCGGTTAAATACGATTACAGTTTTCGCTATTAATCGCTTCACTATTCGAACTGTATTCACGATTAATCGCGAGGAGGCTGCACCCCCCAATTTAATATTTAGCTTGCAATTGAAACTTAGTTAATAAATTGATACACAGCCCCCCCCCTCCCCTGCGCAGTCCCCGATATAAAATCCTGCATCTGCTACTGCATGAGTCCGGGTTTTTTAATGAGAGCTCCTACCCTTAACCGAACAAGTAGGGCGCGTTCGAGAATTCATCGGTTGTGCACCGGTGCACGACCAGAGCGTTCGAAAAGGCGGAGCGTGGGGCGGAGCTCTAGAAGTAACCGCGTTCGGAAACGTTTCGGACATGTAGCGGTTGTCTGCTCAGTGTGACCAGAGCGCAACCAGAATGACCCTGCTAGCGAGGTGGGTTATTCCGGTTATTAGCGTAGTGCTGCCAGCGTTTATTTTTGTTTTCTCGGCTTAGAATCCGATGTGGTGAGGATGACCGAAACCGGTTGATAACCGTGACGTCACTTAACCGAAGAATGACTGCAACCGGTAGCACCGGTGCATAACCAACCGGTGAATTCTCGAACGGTAGTGAATACTATCGAATGAACCGAGTAAAACGAGTAGTGAATACTATCGAGTGAAACGAATAGTGAATACTACTCGAATAGGAAACGAGTACTCGCGATTAATACAGGCGCCTGGAGCCTGGTATGCCACTTCTTGCTCTGGTGGTGATTTATATTCTTTGTATACTACTCGAATAGTGAAACGAGTATATCGAGTAATTCGCTAGTACTCGTTTCACCGGTGCTATTCGAATGCTATGTGCTGGGCGTTCGAATAAATTTTTCGAAATCGATTTATTCGAATGGATTTAACAATCGATTAATTTCATTCATTCATGCCTATCACTAGTCGGGGCACCAACAGCTGGAGCTCTCTCTCAACTTCCAGCAAATTCTGACATTTCGAAACAGCTCCAAGTCCACAAATCGGCCTAGAGCAACTTCTAGAATCTAAAGGGTTATGGGCCCTGTTCGTCGGTTGCTTACGGATAGATTTATTGATATAAACAGTACATGAGACAAAACTTTCTGGTGGCAAAAATTTAACCCGAAACATCTTTCTCTTCCCTTGTCTTTTCTCAGCAAAACGATGCACAATAAGTACTATCCAAAGCAAATAAACATAGATTAGTTTAGGTAAAGAACTTTTATAATGTCTCTAATTGTCCCCGATCTACTCGACGTTTGAATGAAAAGTACTAGCTTTATAAAAGAGAGTATACATTTTCATAAAATTACCCTTCTTGATATATCTCCAGCAAAGAGCAAATTGTACATACTTAAAAAATTCTAATTTCAGCATGAAGTGAAGAGGTGTTTCTAAAGTCATCGATATAATTTCAGCGCGTGTTATGCACATATTTTTCTTGTTCTAATGAATGGGCGTGGCTACATTTGTTATGGGCGGATTCAACATGCGGGTTTGAGAAAAAAACCCTAATACATTAAAATTTATAATTTTTATAATATAAAAATGATACAACAGGCTTGCCTTTTAAAAAATGTATATATATATAAACTTGTATATATTAGTAGTGGATTATCCTCTACTTTTTAAGTATGTGGAATTTTTCATAAGACTTGAAATATAGGCGTAACTGGAGAATGCTCGGGGTTGCCTAAGCTCTTCGAGACTGGTGATAAACGATCAAGTATCATAACACCAATGTCACGTTTTCAAAGAAATCAATTCATTGAAAAGAACGATAATGATGTTGGAAAATGTATCATTATTTATGAATGTGCCGTATTTTTCTTCCTTGTTCCATAAAACACATCTTTGGAATCGAAACCTATCTTAAAATCGCCTACTAAAACTGCTTTGCAATCTTTGCTAAGCATATTCGAACTATCCTTCACAATTTTGAATACTGTTTGGAATGTGCATCATAATCCATAAAAGTGCCGTGTTTGTCTTTCTTAAAATTGAAATCTATATTAAAATCACCTACTACTCAGAACTGTTTAACAATCTTCGTCTGGCATGTTCTAATCATACTTCACCTTTATAAATACGATTGGGAAAGCGTATCGTAATCTATCAGTATACAGTATTTGTCTTCCCTGTTCCATAAAACACTTCAGAATTGAAAGCTGTTCTAAAAGTATTTTACAATCTTTCCTAGGCATATTCTGACTATACTTTTCCTTTGTAATAAACATTTGCGTTTGCCAGTTTCTCACCAAATGTGGAAGATATCGCTAAGCTTTGTTCAGTTTTGAAGGCATTTTTTGTGAGCAAACTTCGCGATCAGTTATCCAAAAAATGCAAACCTTGTACGGCTTTCAACTTATTATTCTCCTCCACCGCCCTCCTTTTCCGCATTGTCTAGTAAACAGATTTGAAAAGTGCCTCGGCGTGACAGACAACTTTTTTGTACGCTAATAAACATGCTTGATTTTAATGGCACGTTTCAACAATGCCTTACATTATTTTTTCATGCCTTGCGTATGTTCTGTTATGACGTTAGTAATATTTTTTAATTGTAATTTAATAAAAAATAATTAAAACAATCTTCTCTGCACTAAAAGTTTAAGTATATACGATTTAAATTAAATACTTTTTGTTTTAAAATTATAACACTGATAATAGTTAGCATCCTTAATTTATTTAAGTTAGAGTTTTAATTGTAATGAAGTATGACGATGGATGTTAATTCATTTACGTTGTATAATTTAATTCAAATTATTCGAATCTCAACTGTTTCAGGTAAACAGTTGAAACTTTCCAAAACTGTTTAACTTACTCGTTTTTTATCAGAGATTTGGGTGACATATTTTTTGAAAATAATGACTTTTTTTGTTTGTCTAATTTTTAGGATTTTTAAGGTTTTTAGTAAAATATCCTTATTTCTTTGCAGCCAAAATGAAAATCGTTTTTTATTATTTTCAGATACTATGTTTTATGATGGCATACCAAATTTTAGGGGGATAAACTCAATAGTATTTTAGAAAAGTGTACCAAACAGGCCTACTGTTCAAAATTTTCATTCTTATTAAACAAGTTCTTAAAAACTAATTTATGAATCAAATTAACTTTTTTAAAATTTTATACATGGACTATAATGTGTATGTATACTTAATACAAAAAATAGATTTCTATATTTTCAATATGTTTTATATACTTATTTCTTGCCTGCCGTAACTCTGATTTTGGTTCTGTTTTTGTGTATATGAAATTCAGCCTCTAGATGGCAGCCCTCCATCAAAATATAATTTATCGAAATATTAAATATTATATATATTTGATAATTTTAAGAATGTGTCAGCTGAATCTTTGATACCTTTTCTATGTGTACACCAAGACAGAATAAAAATCGAATTTATAAGTGAGAAAAATACAATTATCTATACAGTTAAGTAGATTTGAATACGGGCATTGGGAATCAATGAAATCGTCCTAAGTCTCTCGTCTCCCTAAGTGCTATTGCAAGCTGGAGAGTAACAGGCATAGGCGCACCCACGGGGGGGGGGGCTATGGGGACTCAAGCCCCCGTAAAGGTGGAAAGTTTGAAGTGAAAAACTTAAAAAAATGAAAATTGTCACTAATGAATTATTACTATTATTATTATTTATTGTCTTCAAATTATTTCTAAAGTATTTTTTACCTAAAAAGATGTCAGTTTTTAAATAAATACTTACAGAGAGTTTATGAAACACTGTTAAAGTCAGTTACAATCTCACTGAAAAGATCAGATAATTATTTATGACTCTATAATGAGTTTTTGTTTGTGGGCTTGTGTTGTATGGGCAAATCAAGTGGTACAGAATATTTTGACGTTATAAGAGGGTTGTAACTATTATCGATCTCACTATAACCGAGTTCAGCAGTATTTTCAGCTCAGCCCCCCCTAAACTAAAATCCTGGGTGCGCCACTGGTAACAGGTGCTGCCATTTTTGAAATGAGTCCCTCCCTTCAAACGTTTGTTTTTAAAATTCTTACGAGAAATTTCTTATGTTATTTTTCAGTAAAAAATATTGAAAAAAAAAGAAAAGGGAGAGCTTAATAGCGAAGTTGACAAGTTTCAATTTCTTTTTGATAAGGAGGAGTAACCTCAGATATGATTATCATAACGAGTCCCAAGTACGAGATGTAAATTAAAAAAAAATAATCTCATTAGAAATTTGAGCATACTATTTCTCAAGAAAGTATCCCAAGAACCTTTTCTTCTAAATAAATAAATAATAAGTTTGATTTTAAGTTCTTTGTTTAGAATTTTTAACCATTCTTCGTGCTACCGAATAAAGGAGAGTAGCTTGAGATGTGATTATCCTCCCTCGAAACCAGATTTTAAAAACTCAGTTTAATTGAGAATCAGATGTACCATTTATCAAAAATCTTGTTAATCCCCAGTTTTTATAATGAAAAAGAATTTGAATTTAAAATTATACTTTACCATTTTTGCCCATTGTTACTGCTCTAAAGTACGTGGGAGTAGCTGGGGATGTGTACATGATGAATCCTCCCTCAAAACCTAAGTTTTTAAAGTTCCTTCTAATTAGATATTTGCTCTACGATTTTTCAAGAATATATATAGCATTTTTTTAAATGTTTTTATATAAAAAGAATTCAAATTTAAATTCACCTCTACAACTTTTATTTATTGTTTCTGCTTTTAGATACGGAGGCGTTGCTACAGGCGGGGTTATTACAAAGAGTTCCACCCTTAAGATTTAAGTTTTTTAAAATTTAGGTACACTGTTGAGTTTGAAGGGGGGGGGGTTAGATATTAAAGCCTTTTGTTGAAATCATTCTAAATTGGGGAATTTCAGCAGACTAATAATAATAATAACTTTGCAAATTAACCAAATATATAGAAACTTTGTGTAATAAATGAAGTCACCCTCATTCTTAAGTTTAAACACGGAACATTCAATTCATGTACGCGATGGGGGAGGGAGGGGGGGGTGTTATAATTAATGAAAATAGCAGTTTAAACTCCGATTTAGTCTTTAATGCACATTTATACTGGATAGGTAATTATATTGCGAATTACACCGACGCATATTTACTTGCAAATTACAAATTTAATTCTTCACTGTTCTTTGGGGGTGGGGAAAGAAAAAAAGCAAAGGAAGGAAGAATTTTGGCGGCTTCCAGAATTGTGTTTTTTAACACAGAACTGGCGTTGACCACACTGATGAAAATGCGAGACATAAAGTAATTGTAATAAAATTGTTATTAAAATGAGTAAAAATGTAATACTCCTTATTTCCATTAAGTCTTCCATATTCCTTATAATTTGATTTAAATTATAAATGATTAAATGTCTCATTATTTAGAGTTTAAATACTCAGAATTTCCCTGAACTACATTAAGACACTTTGTGAGATTTTTCGAGGGATGGAGCAATTTCATACTTACTTTGGAACTCTCCAAATGCGAATTTTATATAAACGCAGGCTGGTGCATAGATTTCTTTATCTCTGTTTCCCTAAATATAACCCCACTTTCAGGTGGGATTCCAAAAATTAGTTTAGGCTAGAGATGGCCAATGATTCGATGAGTCGAATCAGTGATTCGAATCTTGGTACTGAGTGGCTCAGTCTTTACACTCACTCTCTACTGATTCGAATCTCAAGCCCTCAAGGGAAATACATTCCAAGTGCGAAGGGAAGAAAAACTTATTTTCCCTTTGCCGTTCCCAGGGATTTTCCCTTACTCTTTCAACTCTTTTCGACTCTTTACGACTCCTTTCGGCTCCTTTCGACTCTTTACGACTCTGAGTCGATAGATGATTTGAAACAGTAAATGAGTGGGTGTGGGTGAGTTGGTCACTGAGTTGGTGCAGCAACGAATCTTTACTGATTCAGTGTTTCGCTCTGTTTCGGTGATTGTATACTATCGTTGAGATTCGTTAGTTTTTCGAATCTTCTATCGACTCAGAGTCGAAAGGAGCCGAAAAGAGTTGAAAGGATGTTTCATTTAATTGGAGGGGTTTTTTCGAATCTTCTATCGACTCAGAGTCGAAAGGAGTCGAAAAGAGTTGAAAGGATGTTTCATTTAATTGAAGTTTTTTTTTCGAATCTTTGGTGTTTCATTTCTTGGTTGGTGGTCGGATTTTAAAGTTTTATCTGTCTGTGGGTGTGGAGTGGGTCGAACATCGTTTGCTTTTGGCGGGTGGCATAGGCGTTACTTCCTAAGGGCCAAGAGGGGTCAATCTCCCCCCCGAAAAAAAAATTAAGAAAATCCCTCCTTCCAACTTGTCTGACTGATTTAATATTTGTTTAAAATTTAATGAAACATCCCTTTTCTACTTTTAACTTTAATATATGTCCCCCTGCCCCCACCCTCAAAAAAAAAAATAAATAAATAAAAAATAAACGGAACGTTAAGTTTACATGGTGGCGGATTTTCATGTGAAGGGAAATAGAATGAAATAAAGTTAGGATTGTGCTTGTCACTTTTAATGAAGGATACAGGGGCGGTATTAAGCGCTCTCACAAAAGGACTTTGTAGTAAGCAAAATAACATTTCGCTTTATTGCAGCAGATTTCCTTGTTTTTTTTTACCTTGTTTTTCGTTTAAGGGGAATGATTTTATTTTCTTTCGTAATTCAGAGAAATACAAAATAGGGCCTAAAGCAGTGGCGTAGTTAGTGTTATTGACAGTGGCGTAGCCAGGATTTTATTTCGGGGTGGGCTGGGTATCAAATTTAAAGATAAAGTTCAATTGTAAGCTAAGTAAAGGGTCCATTTTTTTTGGGGGGGGGCAGCAGCCCCTCAGTAGGACTGGGCCAAAAATCGACATATCGGTTTTATTTCAACATCAAATATCCGATATTCCCATTTTCATTTCAGTGAAATCTCGAATTCGATAAAGGGCAAAAATACAGGCCGGCCAGGGGCGTAGCCAGAATTTTTTTATGGGGGGGGGGGGGGTTATGACTACTGCAACTCATATATATGTATACGTGTGTATGATAATGTAGTGAAGAATATACATTTTGTATGGCAAAAAATTCCTCATGGGGGGTTATGACCCCCCTAACCCCCCCCCCTTGGCTACGCCTCTGAGGCCGGCGATAAGAAAATCCTGAGATCAATACCAGCTTGTGATGCTTTTGCTACTGCTTTCTCTCGGAAAGCTTCTTCTTCTCTCATCGCAGAAAAAACAGCTCCATGGTTTATTAGTCTAATTACCATAATTAATTAACGTATATCTCGGAACCTATCCACCGGAGCGCGTTTTTATTGATTCTCGACCCCCCCTAGACTCAACACCCCACCGATACTTAAAATTTCGAATGCTTTGACACCAAACTTAACCTTTTAATCTTACAGGCCCAGGGGGTCATACGAAGCTCCCCTATATTTTCAATTTGGGCATTTTAAACACTAGCCTCCTCCGGCGGCAACTCCAAAGTCTGGAAACCATCCCAGAGCCAATTTCTACATGTTTGCAGTCCTTTTAAGCCTCAATCATGGTTAATTAGTCTAATTACCATAATTAATTAACGTATATCTCGGAAACTATCCATCGGAGCGCGTTTTTATTGATTCTCGACCCCCCCTCTGGGACCCCCATCGATACATAAAATTTCGAATACTTTGACACCAAACTTAACCTTTTAATCTTACAGGCCCAGGGGGTCATACGAAGCTCCCCTGTATTTTCATTTCGGGCAGTTTAAACACTAGTTTTACTGGAGCAAGGAGAGAGAGATGCTAACTGCCCGAGAACTCAGCGGAGAAGAAACCCGATGAATGGGTGAAGGGTGTTTAAATAGTACGGCTTTCGGCGCAGAGAGAGGGAAAATTTCTTTAGTTGTTTTATTGATTCAAGATTCGAATCACTGATTCGAATCATCGAAGTAGTGAGTGAGTCGAGATTCGAATCAGTAAAATGAGTCGAACCGCCCATCTCTACGTTTATGTGCTAGCATCTAATTTGATTCAGAGCGCATCGCAAAGGTCAGCATATTCACATCCTAGGTAGGCGAGCATCGAGGCGAAAGCCATTGGAGACTCGCATTGCAACGTTTGCATACGGTGCAAACGAGACAAGCGGATAGCCGGAGGAAAGGCTCCTAATGCTAAAGCTAGTGTGGGGAATTTTTGGAAATAGCAGTAGGGATGTAGGGATTTCGTATCCCAGACAGGACAGCTCCGAATGAGACCAAAGGAAAGCTCTCATCTCAGAGAAGAGAAGGCTCTCGTTTTCGTATTAGAGGACGGATTCGATGATGTGGTGTGTGAAATATTTTGAAAGAACTAGTGAATCGGCTATGGCGCAAGAGCTTTTCGCGTTATAATTGAGAATGATGTTACATAATAGTAGAGAAATATATATTTATATAATATATGTATCATGTCTGACGGGAAAAAAAAAATACAAGAGGCAAATTGTTAAAATATATTTTTTGAATGTGTTGTCTTTACTGAATCGATAGGTGTTTTCCTTTTATTAAATATTTTATGGTGCTTCTCAAAAATTATGTATATATCCGAAATAATAAATCTTTTTCTTTCAACACGCTATCTTTGAACAACAATTTTAATCATATTATTTTACTTTTAAACCGATATTCTGATTTTAATCATTGATTCAAATCAGATAATCTGAATGCTGTGACTAGAATTTACGATTTCGCCCCCCCCCCCTCAACATGTTACCCGAGGCACGTGCGTCGCTTGCCTCCTCTAGCTGCGGCCGTGGATGATCTTACATATATTCTAAATGGTGTACAATGTATTAAGAATAACATAATGTTTAATGATTTTAAAATTACAAAGTACAAACTTACTTTTTAAGCAAGTTAAATTATTTAAAATATGTTCAAAAGGTTTATTTCTTTAAGAACATGTTTCAAAAGACTTTTCAATTAAAATTTATTTGTAATTAGATCTTACAATTGTCATAAATGATTAACTTATTTTAATTAACTAACCATTGTTTGGCTTTTTTTTTTTTTTTTTTTTTTTTAAGTGGGGAGACAGACCATAAAAATGTAATGTAATTGTTAAGCATTCAAACTGTGGTGTGTGTGTGCCAGTGGCGGATTAATGCAAGTTTATCGGGGGGGGGGGTTAGTTTGTCGGTGGGGGCGGTTAGTTAAAAGATTGACATATACATCCATTTTATGGAAGGAAAATAGGATCTTTTACATTAATTTCTTTTTTCTCGGGGGGGCGGCCGCCTCCTCGCCACTCCCTTTAATCCGCCCTTGGTGTGTGCGATTAACTCAAACTGGATTTCTAAAATTTTTCACATGTAGTAGAATCAGAACATTTTCAGGTAGATTTAGAATTAAATAATTATTACGGAATCTAGAATTAATTAACAGTGATAACCCGTTGCAGGCCACGCATAGAAATTGTATAAAATGTGGTATTGTTTTCATTGAAATATGCTTAAATTACATTCATTAAGACACAAAAAAGTTTCATGCATGAAAAATAGTATTTTATATAAGAAATAAAATGGTGCGTATACGCACCATTGCCAATTTTTATTCATATTTAAGTTAAAAAAAATTAAGTGTTTTATGACATTTGTTTCAATTTTATTTTATTTTCAAAACTTGCAATTTTAATCCATTATAAAAACATATGATTAATCTCAAGTGCAGGGGCGTAGCCAAGGAGGAGGGGGAGGGTTAGGGGGGTCATAAACCCCCCATGAGAAATTTTTTGCCATACAAAATGTATATTCTTCATTACATTATCACACACACGTATACTTACATATATATGAGTTGTAGTAGTCGTAAGTCCCCCCCCCCCTATGAAAAATTTCTGGCTTCGTCCCTGCTCAAGTGGAATAATTACACACTTTCAAAAAGTCGAATATGTCAATAACCGTTTCAAGTTGAAAAACTTGCGTATTTTGAAAATTTCTCAACAGAAAGTGTTTACTCCAGTTGAATTACTAATATTTTATAAATGTCTTCAAAACCCTTAAAAATAGCTGAAAAATAAAATTAGTGAAAAATATTTGTCACAGTGTTAATAAAAAAAAATATCTATTGAAATGGTGCCTTTACGCACCTTTGGACAAAAATGGGTTAAAATAAAACAGAAGCTGATTTTTTACTCGCAAAACTTACGAAAGTTCTATTTATTGAGTAAAAATTAAAAGTGTTCAAGAAAATTAAAAAGATTAGACGGGAAATTACTACTGCTTTCCGAAATATTATAGGTAGGTAATAATCAGGAGAGAATATGGCCCAGAGAATACATTTTATGTACCAGAAATCCAATTAATCCAGCCGAAAATTATTTTTTAATAGCTAATTTATTTTTTAAAAAAAATATTTAAATGTAGTAAAGTTTTTCTGAAAAAAGGCATAGAAAAATAATTTCAAGATTAAATATCTAGCGGTAGATTCAGTTTCTCCGTTGTAATAAATTTAAGTGAGTTATCGCTTGTTTTGTTTGCGTTTTTATGACAACGCAAACAAAATCCCTCAGACATGGGCGGTGTGCCTAGGATGAGTGGGGGGGTGCCTTGGTCAGACGACTTTCTAAGGGGTTCTAACGTATTTACGGAGTGACGAAGGCTGGACTACAAACTTTGCTATATTACCGTGTTTACTTGCGTAATAGTCGATCTTTTTTTGCCAATTTTTCAAGGTGAAAGTCTAGGTGCGACTATTATCAACACCGTCTCGAAAGGACGAAAAGTCCTTCATAAATTGTGTTGCTATTATGCGAGGAAATCTACTAGATAATATTGTACACTGTAATGATAAAAGAGTATTGGTAGTATTGTAAAATTACTAATTTACCAAATGTCTCCAGATTATCTGCCGGCCTCACCATGGCACAGTGATTATATCACTGGAAATGGTAGACGGGCGAAGTGTGAAGGTCCCGGGTTCGCGGGTCCCATCGCGCGTCCGTCGACCTAACCGTTCGGAGTTTTCCGTGGTTTTCTCCGAAACTTAGCATAAATACGGGTTAGGACCCCTTAGAAAGACCCCCACGGAGGGCACCCCACCCTTCGAACTAGAGCCCACTCGGAGCTAATCGGTCGTAATCCCACACACACAGATTATCTGCCGTAATTAAACAATCTTTTCGTCAGTTGCACACACAAAAAAAGTTATTTTTATTTTGATAGTAATATTTTTATAGACGTAAATGAAGGTCAAATACGTGACTGCGACTTTTATGCGGGGAAAATATTTTGACGATTATTTCGACTTTAAAACGGGGGGGTGCGACTATTACGCGAGTAAACACGGTAGTATAACAAAGAGTTGTCTGTTGAGTTCTTCTGGTGAGGTTCTGGCTCCGACTCTTTTTTCTTTTTTTTTTTTTTTTTTTAATAACATATAACAGGTGAAAAAACGTGCCATTTCAAAATAGCCCTTTCAGAGTAATTATGCATTTTGAATATGCAGTGAAACCTCTCTGTAAGGGCTACCTGCCGTTCCATTGAAAATTGGCCCTTATGAGAGTAGCCCTTGAATAAGTGTGACAACAACAAAAAAAAAACTATAATAAGGAAATCAAAACCTATATACAGGTGAAAAAAAAAAAAAAAGAAAAAATGTTTATTAACATTTTCAAACTCTATCCATGATTGAAAAAAAATTCTATTGAAGTTTCTTTATTTTTCATAATTTTTTCATGGACAATTTTAGTTTCTAAAGATTCTTTTATTTTATGGAACAAATTACTTCAATTTACATCATTTATTAATGCCTTAGAATGATATATTAGTTTATTTATAATCATTTCTATTAGCGTTTCCTGGTCAAGTTTTCCCACCAACCCAAACCCCTAAAGGTTTAAAGGTCAAACAAAGTATGAGGAAACCTGTTTGTCTCCCCTGGTCCTTCATTCCTCCCCTTCTTTCTTGCAAGGAATTCCTGAACTCTTATCTTTTAGTTCAGGGATTCAATGCACCTGTTTAAGATTTAAGGCAGGCACATGGAGGTGGGGGGGGGGGGTTATGAGGGGTAGTCAGAGAATATGCGGCCTTCTAATAAGAGTAAAATTAACATTATATCAATGGGGAAATATTTCGTTCCTAAAAATATCAGCCCTTAATAAAGGTGGCCCTCGAATAGGGGCGGCCTTTATGAGAAGTTTCGCTGTATTTTAATTCTTATATTTAACAATGAGGGTAACTTTTCAATACAGTTGACTTTCGATTAACCGAGATCGGATTATCCAGATTGCGGCTTATTCGGGACGGTCACAATTTATTAAGTTGCTGATGCATTGGAAATTAGCTTAAAGCACCACGGTTAACAAATCACGGAGGGCAATTTCACCGAATGAAATTCCTGCAGAAAACGAAGACAATATTGGACTGCAGAGAAAATTCTTAGAAGAAAGTGAGACTTGTTCTGAAAACTGTAGTACAACAATGAATTAACAAAGATTTGAAATTGAAATGTTACGAAGCTTGTTGTTCAGAAGAAACAAGGAATTTCGTAGAATAGGTATCCTTAAAGTGGTGAAGAATTGTGTATTGTGTCTTAAAGCAAATCGACACGAGGTTATTTACCTAGAGGGATGCCTTGGGAGAGAAATTTTCAGGGGTTCTTACCCCTGAAACTTCTTACGCGTATTTACGTTACGTCGGGAGAACATCGGCCGAAATTCCAGACCGTTAGATCCACTGCCGAGCGGTAGGTCAGAACCCTGGACCTTCGCACTCCAGCCATCCACCATGCTTAGTGTCTTATCTAATCGACTATGGAGGGGCGTGTGTTTGGTTTTAATTAGGGGGATGGCGCGCACCACTCTTTCATGTTTCACAGCATAGATACAGTTTTTTTTATTCTTCAACAATGAACATTTAGTTGAGGGGCCGTGGTAGAACAGTGGTTAAGGCGTTAGACTCGTAACCAGAAGGTTGTGGGCTCTATGCCGACCTATCACTAAAGACCACTGTGCACATGCAGTGTACGTGCACGTTAAATACGTAGTTCCGAAAGTCCTCTCGGCGCTCGTTAGTACTTTCCGAAGGGTACCACTGAAGTATCACACCTTCTGATAATGATGATTGTGGCGGGAAACTCTGCGAAGGACGTATGTAGCTCTGAAAGACACATTTAATGACGTGAGCTGTCCTTTCCTGGCAAAGATACAAAAATTTAGTCGCCTTTTCCACAAAATAATGTTATCGGTAAAGTGTAAATAAAATTTACGCAAAAATAGGTATGTTTTGGAGTAATAATAAGAATAAATAAGATAAAAGAAATAAGATAATATGACTTTTAAAACGTGCATTATCTCTTGCACGTTGCATGCTTTTCTTGCGCATTCCCTGCCGACGTTCTGCGCCCCCCCCCCCGGTAGGAAACTACTGGTATAGGTAATATTATTACATTCGCCTACAGGTGATAACGCATTCCTTTGAAACTCTGTCTGGAAGAAGTATTGAACATTGTCCTTTATATAAATTAGGGATTTTTCGAAATTGCTCATGTAATTATGCAGGCAGGCGACTGTACCTCGAAAACGCGTGTGCGGTTAAAAACGAGTCGTCCGGTAAATGCTCATGAATTGCGAAGTTTTTTGGACTATTAAAGATTACTATTACTAACTAGAAGTCAAAGCCCGTGGTGGAGGCAATAGCAATGGGCGCTAGAAAAAACATTTGACGAAAATATGGCTACACTCAATATATTTAATCCTCGTCCACCTAAAATAATTAACTTCGTATTATTTTTATTATAGACCCAAATCGAATTCCATGCTCTGCTGGAAACGCGCAGAAACCTTTTGTATTCGAACAATTTCGTTTTGTTGAAACAGACTCTCTTATATCAATGCTGCATGCAGACGATCATTTAATGAAAAAAATTAAACTATGTTATCTGAAAAACTGTTTTAAACGAACTGAAATCGTAACTTTCCCTTCAAAGCCTGATGACCGTGACTTCCAATGTGACGTCATTGTCACTGTAGAGTCTAATTTTTTAATCATTCACTTTCTTTTTAATTCTCGGAAATAAAATGTAGCTGAAAATAGCAAAAAAAAAGCGCTTGAAAATGAGGGAAAGGTTGGATTTTCAGATTTTTAAAGTAGCGCAGATTGTTTTCTATATTTTTATACATAATTCTGAAAAATTTCAAGCGGATCGTACAAACGGTGTAGATGTTGCTACGTTTTTTGTACTTTTTAATCTTCTTGGAGTAATGGCGGTAAAAGTTTTATCTTGAAGTGGTTGCCCGGAATTGTTAGAGAGTGAGTCAGGGGTCAGCGTAACTATATAATAGGATGACACTTACTATTGAAGATTCGTGAAAGGTTTTTCTCACGTTGCAAGGCCAGGTCACCGATTGAAAATGGACAAATCAATCCACAATCCAACCTCAACTGTATGGTATAGAGGTTCAATCGCACTATTTCGAACAACCTGTCCTAGTATTTAGGAATCGACGACTGTGTCAACAGGCTGGAGGGAACGCGTGTGGCGGAAGCTAGTTTTGATCCCATTGATTGGGGTGAAACCAGTGTGGTAGATTAAGGCATTATCCGACCGAACAAAAGATGCCCCTTTGCGCGTCCTTCAATTGCCGAGTTGTTGATATCGCGTTGCTACACTACTCCCCCGACTCATAGAGTCAGACGGAGGCTATTTAATGTTGTTCTAGCATTATGGTGAAGCTCGGTGGCTTAATGTTAGCGGATTGTACTGCCATGCCACAGGTCCGGGGCTTGATTCCCGGGCTGGGCAAGCTTGACTCACCCTTTCATCCCTTGAGTAGGTCGATAAAATGAGGACAAGGTTGCTTGGGAGTTAAGCACTGGGGCTTCGCGTCAGGCTGAGCACCTGACCGAAGCATATGCTTCCTCACCCCAGAGCCCGTGGTCGCCAAGGCGTGGTTGGGCAGCGTAGGCCTTGGCCTCGCTTTGTGGCTCTTGCGGCAATGTTTAACTTAGCTAAGCATTATGGACTTGAGAGATTGCTACCATGCGTTGTGAACTTTTTTTGTCGTGACCCACTTGATGTGGGCTTTGCTGATGCGGACTTTGAATGAGTGACAGTCGTCTGTCGCAGACGGCGAGAACGAAAGTGCGCAGGCCCTAAATATCGCACGGGCACTTGGGGCATGTGCCTTGGGCACACATCCAGAAATTGGCCTAAAAATGGAGTTTAGAGTGATATATAGGGGCAAAAAAATTGAAAAGCGCCCTGGGCACAAAAGTGTTATAGTCAGGCCCTGAAAATGCGTGCTCATCACGTCCGCGTTACCAATGAAGGGAGCGTATGCCGCCTAAACGGCTTTTGTTACCTTGAATTCAGCATGTAGATTAGGCGTTATTTTCCATATTTTATATATTTATAATCCGATGGGTCCAGTGGCGCATCCAGGATTGTAGTTTAGGGGGGGGGGCTACATACAAATACTGCTGAACTCGGTCATAGTGACCTCGGTTAGTTACAACTCTCTTATAACGTCAAAATATTCGGTATCACTTGACTGTCCCATAGAACACAAGCAAAGTAACTCATTATAGAGTCATAAATAATTATCTGATCTTTTGAGCGACGTTGTTACCGTGTGTAACGGTATAACTAACTGTAAGCATTTATTTAAAAACTTCCGTGGGTGCGCCTATGGATGGGTCAAAAGATGGAAATTTTATGGTTTTAAGTAAAATACTTTCAAAAATCGCAAACATTGCGAATTTATTTGACTAAGGTGACCATATTTTTGAAAGTAGAATTGAGGACAAGTTCCCAATTCTGAAACAAAATTGGGGACATTATATAATTAATAAAATAATTCACAATTTAATAATTAAAAATCGTCCCAAATTGCTCTTTTACATTTTGAAGACAAATCGAAAAAAGAATTGGGGACTTATTGTCACCTTAATTTAGACTAAAAGCCTTATTACACGAACAAAATTTCGAGCAATTTGGCTGCCGCAACCAGTTGCAGAAACTCGTTCCGGCAAGTATATGAGCATGCAGGGTTGCCATAATAAACAAACTCGGCTGCGCTCAGAGATTCGCCGAATTGGCGATTGGTAGACCATGCAATTAATAGGTAGTATATCGCCTCAGCCACCTTTTTAAATATGTGGGATCTCGAAAGGATAATGCAGAATTTTACTAACACTTTCAATCAGATCTATTTCCATTTGCTATTCCGTTTAAAAGACTTTTTTTCTTCGCTCATCACTACGATCTGTATCGAGGGGGGGGGCTGCAGCCCCCCTTCGAAATGGGACACTTTACTTAGCTTACAATTTGATACCCCCCCCCAAAATAAAATCCTGGCTACGCTACTGTTCGGCGCACCTCATCTAAACTTATTTTGAGATAAAATACTGCAGTAATAGTAAGGTTGAGCGATTTCTAGCCAAATATTTCGATATCGCCAAGCTGGGTTCAATTTTAAAGATTTGCTTCTGACACTTAATTTGGCGATATTTCACCAAAAGCTGAAAAGGCTTGAGTTAGTTTGCGAGATATTGGGGATAGCCAAAGTAGTAATTGACCACAGACTTTCAATGAATTGAATATATCCATACACCTTCATGTATTTGAAGTCATTTAGGTGACCCTGTAAATAAATTGCCCAGTTGATTGAAATCAAAAATGAGATGCACAGTTAGATGTTACAAGAGTTCTAAATACAAAATCTCAAAGTTCTACGGTTAAAAGCTTTAGTTATGCGAAATAATTTTTGCGCCAAATTTGGCGACATTTCGGCAAAACTCGCCAAGGTCGACGACAAATTACGAGATTTTAGGCATGGATAAAACAATGACTGACTATCGCTAAATTTGACGATATTTCTCCAAAACTCGCCAAGGACGATGACAAATAGCGATATTTAGACATGGACCAAAGACTATCGCTAAATTTGGCGATATTTCGCCAAAACTCGCCAAGGACGATGACAAATGGCGATATTTTGGGCATGGACCAAATGACTGACTATCGCCAAATTTGGCGATACTTCCCAGACAGCACAGCAAACTTGCATCAAACTTGCTGCAAGCTTGATTTATCAAGTCAATAAGCTTGAAAATTTCAAGCGTGTAAGCTTAATGCAAGCTTGAATCAAGTGTTCTAGTTTACACTTGCCCAGCTTGCATTAAGCTTTACAATTCAAGCTTAAAAAAATTTCCTAAATACACGGGGCGCCAGTCGGCGAACTCGCCCCACATATTTTACATTGCCACGCATTTTCCACCTCTATGCTGAAATTTCAATTTAATTTAATCTGTTTCCATCAAGTGTTCATGGCTGGAATAGAACCCGGGACCTTTCGGTTGGGAGTCGAGCTCGCTATCAGTTCAGCTACTAAGCTTCACGCAGATATGACTAAAGTTTGAAGTGACTTATCACGCCGTTTTCTCGCCAGATTGATAAGTGGGCGATGTGCTATTTGTTTTTTTTATTTTTCCATGGGATGCATCAAAATTAAAATAATGTTATGTGTGATTTAGAGACTCTACTAATAGGGAAATAAACATAATATAAACATGAGAGCAGCACACGTTTTAAAACTTTCAGTACCGCAATACTCATGAGCAATACTGCTGGCCAAAATCGAGACAAACGACTGATTTTGAAATCAATTTCGTAGTATAATTGTATTTTATTTTGAAGAATTTCTATATTTGGAAATATAGAATGGGTTTACTTACTTAACACAAATTTTGTGTTAAGTAATCTGAAATCAAAGAAACAGATAGTTAAACGTTACTTTGAAATGCTATATCACAGTTGCTAACATGTATGGAATACAAACACTTTAGTCATTTTTGTAAATATTTCTTAAAATAACAAATAATTGAAAAATTTTGATATTTTTTAACACTAAAAATTCTCTTTACAAATGTGGTTAGTTATTTTCCTACATATTGGTATGCTATATCGATATAGAGCATTTCGAAGAATTAAAAATAAGTTTAAATTAATTTATACAAATGTAAATTTGAATTATTTTCATTGTTCATACTTTATAATTAAAAAAATTATTTAACTTCTGAATTTTTTTTTTAATCCTTTGTAATTTTATTTTAAAACTACAAAAGTGTAAGATTTTTGGGCCCTAAAATCTGTAGGCCCTGGGCAGTTGCCCCGTTTGCACTGCCGGTAATATGGCACTAGTAATAAAATAAAACACATCTTTTACGAACTTTCAGCAAATTTGAGGACGCTAGACAATTAATGTCCATTCTCTTTCACAGATGGCGCCATCACTGTGCACTTTGAAAGCTAAAATCAAGCTTGCATTAACACGTCAAATTCAAGGAAATGTCAAGCTTGATTTAAGCTTATGTGCTGTCTGGGTTCGGTAAAACTCGCCAAGATCGCCGACAAATGGCGAGATTTTGGGCATGGACCAAAACATGACTGACTATACTGATGTAATATATTGAAGATGTCCATAATGTATTGAAATTCTTTTGGGTGGTCCTGTAATTAAACTCTCCAGTAGATTGGAACCAAAAATCGAGATGCACAACAATCTTATATATGAAATTTCAACATTCTATGATTAACAGTTTTTGAGATTTGAGAGTTAAATACATACATATGTACACCAAAAGTCGCCAAGCTTGGCGACTTTTGGCATAATACTTGAGGGCGGCATGTGACCGTGGTCTGGCCATTACCTAACTATATGGTACGATGGTATTGTGCTTGAAATGGATGAATGTTCCTAAAATTGCCATTGACCATAATGTATTGGAAATCTTTTGAATGTTCCTGTAGCAGAACTATACATGATAAAGACACTTTTTTCGATGGAGGAATTCATTTGTAACCCTTAACAGTATATATCACTTCTGAGTCGTTTGAAACAGCCTAATACCTCTAAAATACGCTTTAATGAATTTCTGCCCACAGAGCGTAATGTATTGAAAATCTTTTGGGCAGCTCTGTAGATAAACTATCCAGTCGAATGGGACCGAAAGGGGAGGTGCACAACTCCATGTTATAACAATCCTAAATATAAAGTTTCAACATTCTACTGTCAATAGTTTTTGAGATATGCGAGTACGCCATCTGTACATACATTCGTACATACAGATGGCATGGAAAAAACTGGTCAAAATGGGTTGTACATGCATGTTAGTTTACGATGAGATTCAGTGAAAAAATTCTTAAAAATTAAATTTAGAGGTAGTAAAATTCGTTTTTTTTTGTCAAAATTTGGCCCCTTATATTTTTTGGGATTACATTTCCATATATTCCATACAAAGAAATAAAAAATCTGGAGTGAGCTCAATCGAATGCACCATTTAAACGATGGCACACTTTCAAGAATTATCCCCCATAGGCCATAATGTAAAAGAAATCTTTGTCGTAGCCCTGTAGAAAAACTATAAGTCCTATATACACCAAAATCAATACCGGTCTTGCAACGGTGGTCAGTAGCGGATTCAGGGGAGGGGCTAGGGGGCTTCAGCCCCCCCAAAAGAGATAGCTAAAGGGTAACATTCTGCTTCGTTATGCACTTTGAATATGTAAAGTGATCTTTTTTAATCACTTAGCCCCTCCCAAAAGTTTTTTTACATGATTTAGACTAAAATTTTGCTTCATTGTATATTTTGTTGTGTGAAATAAGCTTTTTTTCAAAATTTAGCCCCTCCCAAAAGAGAATTTCTGGATCCGCCACTGACGGTGGTTTATAACATATATGTCCAATTTGAGCTCAATCGAATGATCTGTTTAGGAGCTATCATGTTCACTCACATACACTCATACATACACCTATTAAAAACAGCATAAATGAATTCAGAAGACCTCAAAACGTGTCAATACATCAAAATCTCGAAGTCGATTTTTTTCATGATTAAAATACTTTCCTTACACGGTACATGTTCGGAAAGTAAAAATGATTCAACTTCATTTCCTAAGCTGTTTATATTTTGAATATATATGATCAGTATTTCTGACCGCTTAAAAAATACATTCAATTACAACTCAACGAAAATCAATACGTTAAAAAAAAAAAAAAAGTTTTTAAGTTTATTGTAATTATTTCCTGATTTACTTTTGTGTCAGAGGTATGAATATAATATTCTGGATCGTCTCCAGTTGCATTACTCATTTGATAAAAAAAAAATCCAAATTTTATAAAAATAATTTTAATACTTAATGGGAATACAATAACACAACTGTATGAACAAAACACAGGTGGGTTTGGGTTTTGGGCTATCCTGTTTAGTAACACCTGTAATTACTTCAGAAAGTGGGGGTCTGCCTAGTGTTACCAAGCAAAATATTTTAGGTTGCATAAATGAAACAAATTACTTCAGCTAATATTATTGTTGTATCATTGATTATCTGGTAACTAAATTTATAACTCTGGTAATATCTATTACTAAACATAACACATACATTATCTGCTATAGCTTTAATAGTAACGCAGATAATTGTCATATGGTCCTCAGAATTTCTTTAAAAATTAATTTAAAAGCAAAACTATTAAATTATTGCATCATATGCAATCTTAAGTTATAAAGATTGTCATCTAAAAGAAAAACTAAGTGCAAAACATGGCCCAATATTACTATCAGTAATGAATCATTTACAAAAATGTATTTTTTATTCTGTTGTATTAATTATCCTGCCACTATATTAATTAATCATCATAAAAAATGAATATCAATTTTATTCACTTCACAATATTGCTGGAAAATAAGTTGAAGATTTGGTAACCATTTCAATTAACTAACTTTAGTTTTGATAGTTTGTTAAAAATAAGTCTACACCCACTGAAATAAATTAGAATGTTAGCTTCTTTTGTACGAAGCTGCCAGGCTTCTTTAAGTTCTCTGTATGACTGCTAATCAACACACATTAGGTGTTATTCATGTGCAACCAGCTCTGCAACTGGAGTTTATTTATGTTACCTGGTACACAAAACATAATTCGTAGATCCCCCCCCCCCTCTAGTTGCAAGACTGTGTGCACTCTAAGAATTTTTTCTGGTTTCTAATGATACGAAACCAAGTGTTTGTATTTAATTACAAAACAGTATAGTTTATTTTTTTTTATCACAACCACATACAGTTTTTATTACAACCACATAGTTCTTCCATCAAATACAATATCACAGATGGCATCAACATCTTGAGATATTCTGGCATGTTCTTGCATCAAGCATATCATTCATAGGTATCACTACTATCTTGAGTAATACAACCAACTGAAGCTCTTTAAAAGGCTAAACTCCATTTATACTTAGTCTTAAAAAGAGCGTCAACTAGTTTAGCTAACCCACATCAATGTGCTGTCTTCTTGTACACTTATGAATTTCGGTCTATGCCTGGGGTTCCAGACATCGGTTGTTACACTCAAGTTGTAATCTATGTAATCATGTTGTAATCTATGTATCAAATTGTAATCTATGTCAAGTTGTAATATATTCTAAAACTGAAATAGACAAAACAACAAAAATTAACATATAAATCTAAAATACTCACTACAAATCTAATGCAATTTATCTTAACTCATCGATCATATTTTAAAATCATGCATATTAAGTAAGTAGTAATAAGATAGTAATCATGCATAAAGAACTTGAGAATACTGCCTTTCACTAAATTAACATACACTATATATACATAAAACCCATGCAGAATTTAAATATATTCATGCAGGGTAATAAAAGGAACATATGCACACAATTTAAACATGTTAAAAAAAAAGTGAAATAATAATTCCATTTACACACACAAAGTTTAAATATACTCAAAGCAAGAAAATCCATTTTTGGAAACAGCAAACTGCTTTTTAAAATTATTAATACATACATTTATGATTTCTTTTTTCTGGTTATGTATATAACCCATGCAAAATTTAAAACTCATGCAGCAAAATAGTAAAATAACAGGCATAAATTCAACTCACACACACAAAATTTAAATATACCCAAAGCAAGAAAATCAATTTTTGGAAACTACAAGCTGCTGCTTTTAGAATTTCACTAGCGAGCTTAATTTGCAGGACGGAAACAATTAAAAATAAACTCAATTTTCTAAAGGCCAACTTAACCACATTAAATGATTTAATGATAATACATGTTAAATGGAATTTACCTGTATATTGAACCAAACATTTATACTGAACATGAATTACATTATACTACCTGTCAGAAACCTAGTTTGATGATACATCGTAAATTAATTCCGTAACGAATCTATAATCAAAAATTTGAATTAACCATCAATTTATTAAATTATTATATTATATTAAAACTTCAATTAGATGCTTACATAAAAATTATAGTCATTATCTTATTTAATTTAGAAACTCATAGCATCAACAAATCAAGGAATGCTTTGTTTGATGGCACATGGTAAACTGCTTTTGTAGGGAATATTAAACCCAAAATTTATATTAAAACATTGATTACACTCTTATATTAAAACAATCTATAGAATATTAAAATTATTAAACCATGCATCCTGTAATCAAAAGCATCCGCAAACCAAGCAGTGCTTGTTCAATAGCACATGGTAAACTGATTTTATAGAGAATATTAAACCAAATAAAACGATTACACACTTACATTAAAACTATCAATCTGAAATCTAAATCATTAGCATTGTTCCATTGCGCATGGGAAACTGTGATCTTGTAATGAATATTAAAACAAATATTTATATTAAAACATCGGTTACACTCTTATATTAAATACATCGATATATTATTAAAATTATTAAAGCATCATACCTGAAATCTAAAACAATTGTATTGAAATTCCAGTAATCCAAAATATTCAGCGCATTATCCTGTGAAAAAGCAGTACGGGGAACGGGATGGATTGGCGGGAATCCGATCACCTAAGGTTTTTCCCTCGAATAGAGGAAAAAATCCTTTTCCCTACGACTTTCAGCGCCCTCTGCTGGTATGAGTCTTTTAGCATTAGGAGCCTTTCCTCCGGCTATCCGCTTCTGAAAACGAGAGCATGATTATGGACAACTTGAAAATTCATAATATAAATGCTCCTTTTGGCGAAAACTGGTGGGAAAGGTTCCAATAGAACTAACTGTTAAATGCAGAGTAATCTGTTTTTAAAAAAAGTTAATTGCATTTAGATATTTTGAAATTCTTTGCTGTCCATCCACTACATATTAAAACTTTTCACATTAATTCAATTCATTTATCTTAGATAATTTTTTTCTAGTATTTTATGATGATGTAGTAGACTAGTGTAGAAGTCTATACAGTTCAGCAGAATTCAATTCTTGTTGAATTTTTGAAAATGGTTAATTTTTTTTTATAATGACATGTGCTAAATTGCTATGCAGTAAATAAAAATAGAAAAGACATATAAAACTGTGTAGATTTATATTAATTAACTGGATGTTAAGTCGACCGTTGATTTAAGGGTAGTTCATTGATTGAAGAGCATCAATGATGCACTTTCTTGAAAGAATAATTTTATTGAGAGGCACTTTTTAAAGGATTGCAAAGTTGAAAAACAAAATGTAAAACATAAATAATAAACGTACGTTTATCAGAGAAGCTAATGTTGTTTATACAATTAGTTTTCTGTGAATAAATAAACCTTCAGTTTCAAACATTCAAATGATATATTTTTACAGTTTTACAGACGTTTATGACCTAAAGCGTATTATTTTTTTCTTCAGTGATCATTTAAAAAATTGTAACATTTTATCAATTACTTTTTATTATACTGTCTCAACCATCCGAACGATTGTCTTTGTGTTCGGTCTTTTTTACTTTTCTTTTACAGAACTCTTCTTACAAAAAATAATTCCCCGGACCAATTTGCTGAAAGTAAAATTACTTTCCTTAGAAAATATCCAACTTAATTTCTTAATTGTAACAAATGTCCTAGAATTTGCTACTACAATTTGTCCTACAATATGCGACCTATGATTTGCTAATATTATACTAATACCTTTAATGTAAAGAAAGATACCATTTTACTAAATTCTGCATTTATTACATTTTTGGAACTGCTTATGACTCAGTTTTGTTTAAAATTCTCTCTGTAAACTGCTTTTCTTGATAGAATCTCTTATTTAGTACGCCCCCCCAATTTCCACCCCCCCTTTTTAAAAAATTAATTTTTAAAGTGCCAAAAAGTTAGTTAACGGCTATTCTAAATAAAATTAACATAATATTTTTTCTTTCAAATTTGTTAAAACATCGGGTACATATCCAGTGTACCTCCCACTCCTAAAACGACTTTTTAATGAATTGCAAATCATTAAAAGAACTTACGTTTACTTAATTTTCGCAAACAGATATATAAGCAAAATGTTGATGGTTTAATGATCATTTAAAAATTTTTAATAATTATTTTTTTTTATATTGTCACAACAATCGGAACGATTATCTTTGTTCTTTTTTTCCTTTTATAGAATTCCTTTATGAGCAATAATTCTCAGGATCATTTTGCGGAAAGATTAACTGCTTCCTTAGAAAATATCCAACTTAATTTGTAACAAATATCAGACGACCTAAAATTTGCTAAACACAAATTGCTGCTAGAAGAGGAAAGACACATTTTGATATGCTCCTCCTACTTCTACGCCCCCATATGTAAATGAAATTGGAACCCCATATTAATAAATTGTTAAAATTCCATTAGCCTCTTTTTTATTGTTATTCTTTTATTTGCGTTTTCACTAATTTATTTTGTGTTCAAAATTTACACGAAGAATTTTTAAACTGCTTTTCTTGATAGAATCTTCTTTTATTTAGCATTCCTGCCATCCCTCCCATTACCTTTTTTTTCGTTTCTTAGTAAATATTAATTACTTAACGATAATCCTAAATAAAATTAACAACATAAATATTTTCCCCTCTGGATTTGGTAAAAAAACATCGTTGGCATAGTTACAGGAGGAGCACATCAAATGTGTCCTCCCACTCCTAAAACAAATGAATAAAAAAAAAATAGCGGACTATTAATAATCGTTAAAAAATCATAACTTAAAATTCGAAAACAGGTATCTAAGCAAAATTTTGATTGTTTAATGTTTATCTAACAATTATTTTTTAAATATGTTATCACTAATATTGGAACGATTATCCTTATTCTATTTCCCCGCCCCCCCCCTTTTTTTATTAGAAATGATTCTGAGGATCATTTTGTGAAAAAATTGTTTCCTTAGAAAGTATCCAACTTAATTTGTAGCAAATGTCAGACGAAGCTATCATTTGGTCTTAGAAGATGAAGGACACATTTTGATATGCTCCTCCTATAGCTACGAACTCTTATGTAAATGAAATTGGAATCCCCATTAAGAAATTGTTGAAACTCCACGAGCCTCATTCACATCACTTTCTTCTTCTTGAATTTATTTAGTTTTGTGTTTCTAATTTAAAGATACTGAGACAAATCGCACGTAGGAATGTTGTAGGCGTTGCCCACTTTAAATGTATGCATTGCCTTCATGAAATGCAACGCATTCTCAGGATATTGTAGCTGTTGCCTTGAGAGTGTGATAATATTATTTAGAATGCTTTTGCTAATACCTTTCATGTAAAGAGGGATACTGCTTTTACTAAATGTTGCATTAATTGCATTTTTAGAAATCCTGTTTATACCTTAGTTTTGTTTAAAATTTACAGGAAGATTTTTAAACCGCTTAATTCCTGATGCCGATTTCATTGTTTTAATAAAACTCATTATTATTTGGAAATATCACGATGCATTATTTAATTTTTTAATAAAATCTTTTGTTTACAGTTTGCGGGGCTTAAAAAAAATCTGTGTTCAGGATCGGATTTAGGTTCTGCATCCATAGGCAAAATTAAACTCATCCATCCCCCATCATGCTCCTTTTACTTCTATATATCCATGCATATTATTAATGCGTTGTCAGTTTAAAAGAAAATATATATTCTAGAGAAAAACATTAAATTAAATTTCAATTTTATAGCAAACATGTAGGAAGGTCTTTAATGTTTTTATCAAGTACATTTTCTAAACGTATAAAATTCATGTTCATGTCTATATTGAGAGCGGCATCCATAGACATTCTAGGCAAATGACGACAGACAACATTGAAAGAGGCCAGTCTCGACGAAATGAGTGTACTCCTGGATAAATTATTTATAATAAAAATGAAGGGGGAGAGAATGGACTGCATCATCTGAATTCCACTTGCAATTAAAAAAAAGAAAGAAAAAGAAAAAAGAGAAAGAAAGAGGAAAATGCCACTGTAGGCCAAATTAAAAACACGACCTTGTCTGTCTTTCCTACTTATGGAAAGTCATATACTTTTGTTAGGATTGAAGTAGGCTTAAACATCAGGCAAAGGTTTCAGCCTACACCTGTTTATTACTTCAGTATTTAGAGTTAAGTATTTCAGCAGAATTCATCGTTACTTTCAAAGATCACGATGGTTTATTTAAACTAACTAAACTTTTTGTTTAATTTTTGTGGAGCTTAAAAATCCGTGTTTCTTACCCACCGAATGTCATAATCTTTTCTTACAATTGATGTGGGTTCAAGAGCACTTTCTCCTCTAGGAGCCATCCTGGAACTATGAACAAAGTTCCTGTCTTTTGAACAGAAATTTATACATGTATATTATCTTTTTGAGAACCGAATTTTGAGGCCCTTAGATTTGTCGCCTCATGCGACTATTGGGAAATCCGCCACTGGTCAGGAAGCTAGGATGCTTTCTTCGCCCCCCTTTTTTTTGAAAAAAATTAACTTTACAATACTAGATAAAGGTAAATAGAAAAACACAATGCAAATTCAATAAAATAAGGAGTGTACTCAATAAGTGCCTTAGTACAATATCGCTACATGCATAGCAGTGAAAAAATTAAATCGTCTTAAGTATATATTATTATTATTATTATTATTATTCAAAATTATACACTTACGACTAAAGAGAATGCTTAACTATGCTCTGGCAAAAATAAAAAACTTAATCAAAGTCTCTAGGGGGTCTGACCGATCTCTGAGAGGAGGAGGCAAGCCTCGACCAATCACAGGCCAGCAACTCCGAAACTGGAGAGTTAAGTCTGATTATAAAATATTAATGGAGCTCAGAAAAGGGAAAATAACAGTTCAAGCAGACTTTAATTACCGACTTACAAGTTTTATTTTTTTTTGTGATAAGGGAGAGGAAATGCAAGTACGGTTATCATAATGAGTCTCTCCTTAAAACCTAAGTTTTAAAAATTTAGTGTCAGATGAAATTTGTTGCACTATTTTTCAAGAAACTATCCCAGGAACCTTTTCTACAAGAATGATAAACAAATGATATATTTTATTTTAAATTCTTAGTTTGCTTTTGCGATTTTTATTTTTAATCATTCTATGTGCTATTAAATATGGGGGAGTATCTGACGATGTGATAGTCCTAATGAGTCCTCCCTCAAAACATAGATTTTAAAAACTACGTTTCATTAATTTTAGGCTGTATTTTTTTTCAAGAATTTTGTGAATTAGCCCCCTTCTTTTAAATGAAAAAGAATTTGAATTTAAAATTACAACTTAGAGTTTTTATCCATAGCGTTTTTGCAACTTAGAGTTTTTAGTGTTATAAGTACTTCGGAATAGTTGTTGCTATAACAAGGGGGTGTGGCTATCGGCTATCGCAATGCATCTTCCTTAAAACCGAATTTTTCAAGTTCCGTCTCGTTATATATTTGCTGTACAATTTTTTAAGAATCTTGAGAATTGCCTATCCTTTTCTTTTAAACGAAAAAGAATGTGAATTCAAGATTACAGCTTACAGTTTTTATCCATTGTTCTTAAGTTTTAGGGAGTTGCTGGGGATGTGACTATCACAATGAATCCTCCCACAAGACCTAAGTTATTAAAATCCCACCTGGTTAGTTATTTACTGTATTATTTTTCAAGAATATCTTTCGTAATTTATGGGTGATTTTATTTAAAAAGAATTCGAATTTAAATTTACATCTACAATTTTTATTCATTGTTTGTGCTCTTAAATACGGGGGCGTTGCTAGAGGCGGGGTTTACTAAGAGTTCCACCCTTATAAGTTAAGTTTTTAAAATTTAGGGAAACTGTTAAGTTGAAGAGGGGGGGGGGATATTAGAACCTTTTGTTGAAATGATTCTTAACTGAGATATGCTGAATTCAGTACTAATAATTATTACATTAACCAAATTAATAGAAAATTTGTGTAATAAAGAAAGATAAAGTGACGCTCTTTCTTAAGTTCAAATACGGGACACTAACGTTAGACGAGGGGGGGGGGCAAGGGGGACTTAAAACTTTTGAAAACAACAAAGTTTAAACTTTGAATTAGTCGTTAAAGCAAATTATACTGGGTAGATTATCATATTGCCAATCATACTAAAACATATTTACTTGCACATTACAGACTTAATTTTTTGCTTTTTTTGAATTATGATGAACATTCTAAACAGTATCTAAGTATAGTTAGAATATGCCTAACGAATATTGTAAAACAGTGTTTATAGATGATTAAATCGATAACCAAAATATGTTTGATATTTATTCATTTATTAGAAGATAAAGTCTGTTGTGGAGGTAATTACAAAGGCCGCTAAAAAACATTTTTCGAAAATTTGTCTACACTCAGTATATTTAATCTTCGTCCACTTAAAGTTAATAAATTCATATTCAATTTTTATTATATACCGAAATCGAATTTTATGCTCTTCTGGAAACGTGCCGAAACTTTTCACTATCGAATGATTTCGTTTTGTGGGAACTGCCCCTCATATACAAATGCTTCATACAAAGAAAAAAAAAAAGTTAAACTGTGCAATCAGGAAAAGTTATTTTAAACGATTTGGAATCGAAATTTTCCCTTGAAAGTCTTTATACTAAACGGATTCCCGTAATTTGAATAGTTAAAACAAGATAAGTAAAACATAATTTAAATTCATTCCTATGATTTGCATAGTAGTAACAAAATTAATTTTTCAATAAAATATAATCCTTATTCCCATTTAAAAATGATTTAACAAAGAAATTGAAGTGTAATGATACATCAAAATTCAGAGTCTACACTTTTAGATATTTATAGACATATTAATACTCAAAACTTTCATTATGCATTAACCTATGACAGTAAAATAATATTAAAATTCAAAACAGAAATGAATGAAATCTAATCGAAATCATGTCATGTTGCTTTCGAAACATAGAAAAGTTTCACTTACAAATTGCTTGTGTTTAGTTTAATTTGTATTGTTGTTTCTAAAAGTAATCAGGAATAATTCTTCCCCCCCCCCCAAAAAAAAATACCCTTTTTTTTGGGGGGGGGGAGAAATATTCCAGATTACTTTTAGAAACAACAATACAAATTAAACTAAACACAAGCAATTTGTAAGTCGGAGACGCTTCTGGTCAGATAGGTGGACATATAGTCCATACACGTGCTGTAGATCTTACCGAATCGAACCAAAAAGGGAGGGGGGAGTTTCTTGGGGCACTAGAGCGCCACGCGCTAATCTCCAGTGTGTAATAATTACTTGTGATTATTAGTTCTTGAGTCAATAAGTCTTGGTCGGGGTGTGAAATGGTTACAGTTCGTGTGGAGCGGGGCAGCAATTAGGGCCGACCTGTTATCCCGCCCGAAGACCTTCATTTAACAGGTTGCTCGGCTGCTACCGTAGTTAGTCGAAGTGATGGGGGGGAGGGGAGGGTGAAGCGCGCAGACTTGGGGCGCCTTTTGTTGCGAGTATCCCAGGGTCGTAATCTGGGAACTCAGCCCTGATGGTATTGGGTAGGTTGTCAAGATTCGTGTAGAAATCCATTATTTGTTTGTGTATTACTTTACTGAGTGGTAGCATATTCAGGTCTCTTTTGATCAGATCATTAGAAATGAAAGTGGGACCGTGACGTAATACGCGAAATATGTAATTTTGCTTGGACTCGAGAAGGTTCAAGTGAGTTTTGGCAGCACTGGCCCCTACAGGAGCAGCGTAAGTTGCGATGGGGCGCACGCAGTGGTGGGAAAAACTACTTTTTTTTTGTAGCGAACTACAACTACCGCTACTTTTCGAAAAATGTAGCTAACTACAACTACAACTACTTTTTGAAAAATGTAGTTAGCTACACTACTTTTGAAATGTAGTCGCTACTTCGCTACTTTTTCGCTACTTTTAGGAGACAAATTTTGCTAACAGATTCAGTTTGCATTACATTCATATTTAAAGATATATATATCCTAATTAGAGAAAACTGTTAATATCTTAATTAGAAAAAAAACTATTGCACTAATAAACAACTACCAGGGGAGTGTTTGAGGAGGGCGGCGGGCCCCCTCAAGAAATGTAAAGCAGTTATTAAAAAGGAGCTATTTTGAAACATTTCTTTTCATTGAGACAGCCTTACTATTTTTTGACGTATATTGATAGTTGAATGTTTGAAGAAAGTGACATAGCAAAACTTTTTTAAAAAATTAACACATATTTTAACTAATCTAAATATTTCATTAACAAATAAAGAATATCTGCTTTTTTTTTTCCTTTGAGATATGAAGGATATTTGAAAAACATGTTTTGGCTCCCTCCTCTCCCCCATAAGGACAACAAAAGGTAAATTTCGAAGAATCACGCAATTTTTTTTCCCGCTTTTCCTGTTTTTTTTTATATTTTCAAACAAAAATCCTGTGAATGTCTGTTTTTTTAATTTGAGATATGAAATCAATATTAAAAACTTGTGAAATACCCGTTTTGCCCCCTGTCCCCCTTTGGGAAAAGGCGATTTTCAAAAAATCATTAAATTTGTATTTAGATAATCCGGTTACTTATATTTTAAAACAAAACTCGTATTCTTATTTGTTGCTGTTTTCTTTGAGATCGTAAAATACTATAACTATTACAAAAATAAACTTTCACTTTCATCGAGATTCGTGGGGGGGGGGGTGGCGGGGAATCACGCATAAAACTAATTTTTGTAATATCTTACATACTGTTCAATTATTTTTGGTTTTATATTACATTTAAGAAAGAGAAAAAAATATACACATAACTTAAACATACCTACAGTTCTTTGATTTAGGCCTATTTTGGTAATTGTATTCATTAAATAAAATTTAAACATAAAATTAAACATACATAGAATATAGAAACTTTATTCACAAAATTATATATTTACAAGTCACATTAACCTAGTTAAAATGAATATTTGAACGCAACGTAACCCCCCCCCCCCCAAAAAAAAAAAAAAAAAAAAAAAAGACAACAATAAATGGGTGAGCAGTTCACGTTTGAGAACGAATTTAGAAAATGCTTAAACCAACAAAGTAGACAATTCATTATAGTTTCAGGTTCAAGGGGTATAATTGGAGTTTTTCTTCCTTTTCATTGCTTTCTCAGTAATTTTCTGGGCTGGTGTAAACCAGGAAGTTGTAAAACAAAGCTGTATTGCCCCCTGAAAGTCCTTCCCACAGAATTCAAGAATCCCCTCTCACACAATTCCTTTGAATTCTGTGAGAGGGGATAGGGGGGGGGCGCTCGCTAATTGCGAGGACTGACAATATATCATTCCAGCTTTGGAAGGATATCGAGTTCACGGAATGCTGGACACTCAACAGTGGGCAAGTGGACACTACACTGTATTTAGGGGTGCAAAAAAAGAAGAAAAAATAAAACTAATGATGTCACAAAAGCATGCTATTTAAAGATATGTAAAATTCCTTTTCAAAAGCAAAAAATGCTCACTTTTATGCACAGAAATAGATATTTCAAAAACTCAAACCTTAGATACATTATTTTTCAAAATAAATCAGTTTTTATGATCTAAACTTGATTCATCTGGGAAGTGCACATGCCCCCTCTGGATCCGCTAACTGGCCTTGGCTTAATATGAAGTTAAATGCAGCTACTTTCTTTTACACTCTCAGTCAGACTAGAGACATCAATGCAAATGCAAGCTGTTCTGATTCTGATTTCTCTCTGGCGTTCCCAGATTATCACGCGGACAAAGGGGGGGGGGGGATAGCCCGCGTCCCCAAATATCCCAATAATATAGATTAAAAATTCATATATACTGAAATAATAATAATAATCAAAATAAAACAATTTCCTCTGTAACAGTTATTGTTGTATTGTTGTCCATCACTAGATCAACTGGGAGACATTTTCTGGATGGTGAACACGATTTGATCAAAGTACAGTAAATTGAAATGCCATTTTTTACCCCGAGTGCCAGTGCCTTGTATTTTATGTTTTAAAGAAGAAAGAAAATTACAATTTTTTATCGGTCCAGGAAAATTTTCTAGCACGCTGAACTTGAGCGCCTTGTAAAAATAAACATCCCAGACAGTGCCGGATTTAGAGGTGTGGACGCCCTGGGGCAACAAAGGAGTGGTGGCCCCTAATTATTTCTCAAACAAGTTAAGAATTTTTTCGAAGACAAGTGTGGCGGATTTAGAGGTGTGGACGCCCTGGGGCAACAAAGGAGTGGTGGCCCCTAATTATTTCTCAAACAAGTTAAGAATTTTTTCGAAGACAAGTGTGGCGAAGTGGGTTCGCCGTTAACTCATAGCCTAGAAGTCCAGGATTGGATTTCCGAGTTCGATATTCGTTAGGAAATTTTATGTAAAGATGTCTATTGTGGGGGCCTCCTCTCTTGTGGAGGACTTGGAGCTGCGGTTGCCCTCCCCTAAATCCGGCCCTCATCCCAGACTTAATGTCCATAATGTTAGTAATATAAATGGATAAAATATTAAAATAAAAATTATTCTTGGTTATATAATCTTACTCAAGTATATGTACACCCTCCAAAAAAAGTATTCGAGCAAGAGATAAAATTCCTACGTTGGTTTCGTATATTAAAAATTATTTATCATAGAATATGAATTAGGCTATGTATAAATATAAATTTCCATATTTCTGTCAAGTTGTGCGTTTTTCAAAAACTCAATTATTATTCGCAAATCTAAAATAGGAAATTTCTCTCTTGCTCGAATACTTTTTTTGGAGGGTGTACGTAATTTTTTTAAATTCAATGTTGGAAGTTTTGAAAATGTTTTATGTTGCAAAAACGCAATAGCGGTCCAAAATATGCAGACCCTGATCATACTTAGATGGGGCCCCGGGCAAGTGGTTATTTTGGGCCTCTGTACTATTACAGGCATTTAACTTATTTTTGATTGTTTTCTATTTTCCCAGCATAAAACATTTTTAAATAATTCTAAAATTGAATTAAAAATTACCCATTTATGTCTACTCATTTAGAACAAGACTATGCATTTAAAATTGATTTTAATATTTTTTAAATTCATTTATATTATTAGCGTATGTGTGCGCCAAGTTCCGCCTGCCAGAAAATTTTCTTTTCTTCATTATAATATATCTATAAAATGCTAACTAATAGATATTTTATGATAAGTACATATGGCCATAAGTTTTCAAAAACGCCTTTAATTTCTATTTTATTAATCTAGTCTTAGAAAGCATTTTCATTGAGTTAGAAGAACGGAAAATATAAGTCTCGAAGCCTTTTTATTGTTACACAATTATGATATAGATATCATACAGGAAATTTAGCTTAACAAAAATTATTATTGCAGCATATGTAAATTTAATATACAATAAACCGAGAGAGGCCTCTATTTTTCAGGGGCTTTGGGCTATTGAGTCATAAATAAATATCTGACTGTTTCACTGTCGTTGTAATAGAGTATAACTGTATTTCATACACTGACTAAGTAATTACTTAAAAACCAACGTCTCTTTTTTTTCTTTGGTAAAAAGATATTTTAGAAATAGTTAAGATAATTTTTAATAATAAAATGTTTTAATTCATTAATGACATTTTTCAATTTTTAAAGATTTTCAGATCTAACTCTCCAGTTTTAGGGAAGCTTTAGCCCCCATAGCCCCGCCGTGGGTACGTCTTTGCCTACAAGTAACCCAGTACCCCGAGGACCCATCTACATATGATCAGCTTTGGATTCTCTTTCCTCCTTTTTTTGTCCTCTTTATAGCAGATTGGTGACTCTACAAATAATACTGAGAACGATAAAAAGAAAAAAGATGTACAAGTTCAGGCTTCAGGCAGGAAACATCCCCCTCCCTCACTCGTGTGCGTGTGGTGTGTGCCCCCATAGAATCCCGGGGGGCACGGGGCACACATAGATACCCTGGGAGGGGCGGGGGTGGGATTGGGTATTCTTTCAAGCATCAAGTTCCAGTTCTATGCTTGGTGTCATAAGAAAGAGAATTTGCACCAGGAGATCAATCACCAGAAATGATGACGCGGCGAAAGTAGCTTCCAAAACGCGCTACAAACTACTAATTTTTTGTAGCGCGCTACACTACAAACTACTTTTTTTAAAAAGTAGCGCGCTACGCTACAAACTACTAAAAAAAGTAGCGACTACTGCAGTTTCGCTACTTGTAGCGCGCTACTCCCCAGCCCTGGGCGCACGTAGGCTTTGTAGAGGAGGGTTTTATTGGTAATGTCAATTTTTTTGTTAAAGACGAGTTTGGAGATTTTTGAGAAAGCAGCCTGCATCCTCTGGCGGATGGTAGGTGATGTGGTGTCTCCAGGTTAAGTTCTTTTCTAAGGCTACGCCCAGATACTTTGCAGTATTGGACTAGTCTATGGGCTGATTGTTTATAATTTGTCTGGATGGAGGCAGCTTGCTTGTAAAGGAAATGGCCTGACACATGTTAGGGTTTAATTGGAGGTGCCATTTGACCATCCAGTCCTCAATTACTGCACCCCTCTTGGTACTGCATGTTCTTTGCAAGTATTTTTTTTGTTTGCATGGTGCCCTACCCAGGTAGCACAAAGATATTGACGAATGTCCACCGATATCGGGCAATATTTTGAAAGTCTCTGAATGTCATACATTGAATTTACGACATCTGCCGATATTGGCGGATATTAATTAAAAGTTATCCTTTTTAAAAACATTTAAGAGAATTTCTTCAATTATTTTATAACCTTATCATTCAGAAATAACATCCTAATGTTTGTTTTTTTCATTTAGTCCAATTTTTTAGCGATATGCTGATTTCAATATACTATTTTAAACATTGGTGAATATCAGGGAATATCGCAGAAATGATATTCTGTTTACAACATTGGTGAATACCAGGGAATATCGCAGAAATGATATTATGGTTACAACTTCAACTCGCGCATGCGTACTAATCGTTATTCTTGGCGGGCGGGAGGAATTGGGAATTCCCAAACATCAACAACGTGGGAAGTCGGAGGGCCGGAGTCGCCATTGAACTAATTTCAGGATACATTGCTGATCGTCATGGCAAAGGATATAGAATTATCTTCTAAAATGAAAGTACATCTTTTATGTTATTTAACTGTCATTTACATTGTTTTTTTTTATATATTGATTTATGTATTGTTTGTTTATATGACGATGCAACAAAGAATATGCTGCACATCAAATCAGTATTTTTTTTTTACAATTGTGTAAATATTTCGTGAAAGGTGTTTTTGTCTGCACTTTCTATGTTATATTTTGAAAGAGAACGTAAATCTATTTGCCGTTGCGGCCATTATGTGAAATATTCTTGTACATTTTATTGTGATTGTTATAGTGCACAAAAAATACTGAGTTATTTTTGATATAGTGCACACTAAAAATATAATATCGAAGCTTGGGGGGGGGTGATTTCAGCTTCTTAGAAGCAAAGAAGTTTATCTTCATCGCAGTTTATATCAGAAGTTCTAATTGAGTCTCAGAACATACTTCTAATTTTTTTTTTTTTTTTTTTGGGGGGGGGGGGAGTGTAGAGCTTTTGAAACGTTTAAAGCTCATGTGTTTAAAATTAATGTGAAGAAACACAAGAATTATATTCAATATTAAGTCGCTAAGAAAATAGGAGGAAATACAAATTGTTATTTTTTTATTGTTTAGTGGTTAGTCTAGTAGTTCGCAGCGTACTTTGAGTTTCATTTTGCATGTGATATACCATCATTTCAGGGTTGGGTTTTAGACTTCAAAAACTGTTTTTCGACATAACAAGCATCAAAAACTGGTTTAAACCGTCAAAAACTAATCCATAAAAGAAAGAGAACAATATGCAAACTAATTATGCAGTGTATTTACATTTTGCATTAAACTAAATGCCTAATTAAAATTAATTATATTAAAATATAACAATTATAGTAGCACATAAGTTGTGCTCACTAAGAATAATTAGTTTAATACCATTTATGTAATACAAATTTATAAATTTAATGTATACAATATTATATATATAAAAATTGTATATATCAGTGGCACAGCCAGAAATTTATTGTGTGTGTGTGTGTGTGTGGGGGGGTTATGACTACTGCAACTCACAAATATTTATACGTGTGTGTGTGATACGGGAGTGAAGAATATACTTTTTGTATGACGAAGAATATACTTCTTGTATGACAAAAAATATTCCTCATTGGAGGGGGTTGTGACTCCCCTATCCTCCTTGGCTATGCCACTGATATATGTAATTAATGAATAATATTCTGCAGTTTTTCAAAAATTTCAAACTAAAGTATGGATAAACATTTCGTAGAAGAAACATCAAGTTTATTTTTGGTTTAATCTAAATATCTAAATTGAAAAGGCTTTAAGGAATTGCCAATAGCATAGCAATTTCACTCATTTAGACTAAAGAGATAAAGATCAGGTCGTTTTAACTATCACTATACTAAAGTTTTCTATTCAAAATAGAATTAGTAAAAAATTTTGGGACTTGAATGCTATGAGTAAGCACATCCTTACAAAGTACATAATGGTCTACTTCTTAAAAATAAATAAACCTGATAGATGTAAACAAAGTAAGCATTTTTTACTGATTATAGTGCTTTATTTTTCTACATATTAATTGATTAATTCATTGCAGATATTAAAGTACAAGCTATTTTGCAATAAAGTAAAACACTTAAAAGTATTGTTTATTTTTTCCACTCAATATTTGAGGTTTTTGACATGATGGTTTAAACCATGGTTAAAACTGTCAAAAACTAGCCAACCCTGCATCATTTGTTTTCATCGCATAACTTTTACTACTTTAAAAATCTTAATTTTTTTTTTCTGCTGGAGCCCAATCATGACCTACAGCAAATTTTAGTTAATGAAATTTGTAACACATCTTGTATCTTGATTATCAAATTTATAATTTTAGAAAGGTTGGTCACGAGATATTTTGATATGGAGTGCCATACCTAAGATTTTATTTTGTTGAGGACTGTGTATCAAATTGTAACCTAAGTTTCGTCTGTAAGCTAAGTAAACAGTCAGATATTCGGGGGGGGGGGTGGCTTACAGTTGCCTTAACCACCAGCCTGGATACGTGCCTTAGTTCGTTATATACTGGGTTTGCTATAAGTGTTCGACTGTATAGGAGAGATGAGAAACGATGATCTATCACATAATGAAATATAGTTATTTTTCCCGTGGTTTTCTGCAGTTGTTGTAATGTGAATATTCCTTTAAAGTTCTCAGCCCAAAGGCATTCTCCCCACCCCCCAGGGGTTTCATTTCAGTTTTTCATTTGGTTGTGCAACTGCACCCCCTATTTGCCACCCCTGATCCCCCCATTATGCAGATAACCTTTGTAGTTTTGCTGTAATTAAAAGCAGCCTTGTGGACACTATTAACAGAGAATTGCATAATCTAAAATTATTCGAACTCAGTTACAGACAGCGCTCAAAAGTTGCGGTTGTCTGCTTACCCAGGGCAGTCAGATTTTTAAACGGGCAAGTAAAACAAAGAATTCAGTTGCCCTTAGGTCAACCAAAAAGAAAAGAATTTTCTTTCATGGTAATTATCAAAAAGAGTAGAAAGAAAGAAACTGCTATTTTTGTTTTATCTTCAGTGTGCTCGTTTCCTAGTTTACAAGCAGCCAATCACCGTCAAGAGAATTCTGCCATCATAGTCAAATCAGACGTAGTTAAAAATCCATTTTTCACAGTAACGGCCGCAATTAAAAAAAAAATTGTATAGCAAAAGTTGCATGGGCAACAAACTGTACTTGGGGGCGACCAAAATAATTTCAGAGATTGCCCGAAGGGCAGCACAAAAAGAAAACAAATCACAAGATTCTACCTTTGGTTACAGACATTGCGGATAAAAGTTATTTGTAAAAATATTTCATGTTAATGTACGAGCTATTTTGCTTCAATATTGTCATTTCTAAAACTTTTTGTTTTGATTTTACCCCCTTTTTAATTAGTTTTTCTTTCTACAGAAAAAAGAAGTCCTCCCATGTTAAGTGTGTCCTTTGTGACACAGCTAGAGTGAAAGAACCTGAACGCTAATATCATAGGTTTCCGAAAGACTCAATAATGTAAGTGTTAATTTTAGTAATACCATGTGTTACTCAGTATGTAATGAAGCTATCAACAAATTCTTTATGTATGGTAATGTACAATCTAGGGATGCATCGAATATTCGGTATACTAGCAGTATACCTATTCGACAGTATACCGTGACGGTTCGGCCAAATACTTAAATATTCGACAACCGAATAGTAAACAAATTTAAGTATTCCCCAATTAGTAAACAAATACTTATTTTTTATATCAGGAATGAAAGATATAGTATAGTACCATAGTACTAAATTGATTCAAGTTGTTACTAATATCACATGTGAATAAGCGTTAGAAACCCGTATAAAGTCCTCCTACCAAGGCACCCCCATCCTTGGCAGATAGTCCTAACATAGCATTCCACAATCACATAAAAAAAACAATATCCCAATGAAATTAGTGTTAATGTAAGAGAAAACACTCAGATGTTAAATTTGAATTTTGTTGCTTTACAGTTTTTCTTAAATCATGACACATTGCATTAACCTGTGCTATTACTAACTGATTTAAATTTGAAACAGTAACCAGGAAAAAAAAACTCATAACATTAAGGTAATTAACTCCTAAAGTAATCAATATGTTTATTCTTTAGGGATGAGAATTCATTTGTGGTGAATAATCAGTTATGCCATAAAAGTGTCATTTGTTTATATTTAAATTCTAGATTTCCCTAGAAATTTTTTTTTGTGGAAATTTACCTTACATGGCCAACCTAAAATTGGTACTTACGTATTATCCCGGTGGTCATTCCAGCCAAACTATTTTTCCGTCAAATGAGTTGCCAAACTGTTGCCCCAATCATATTCAAAACCATTAATAATTTCATATATCCGGCATTTCTCTTGGCAAAAAAATTGCTCGTCTTGGCGGACTGCCGTGATAATACTTAAGTACCCTAAAATTTATCATTAACAGTCTGTTATTACTTTTTTTTTTCTCTACCAAGTCTAAGCAAATTTTGGGTGCCACTCAGGGGCGTAGCCAAGGGGGGGCATAATCCCCCCCCATGAGAAATTTTTGCCATACAAAATGTATATTCTTCACTACATTATCACACACACGTATACATATATATGATTTGTAGTAGTCGTAACCCCCCCCAGTGAAAAATTTCTGGCTTCGCCCCTGGTGACACTAATAATACTTAACTCAAACTAAAACCCAATCTAATTAAGAATTATTGGATCTTGGGATCAAACTTGCTAGTTAGTATTGTTTCATTAATTAATTAAAAAATCTAGTATAAAACAGCATACCATACCATTTTGATATGTTTTGAAATGAGCAATGTATTTTTTAATTAATAGTTTTTCCAATATCAATGTTTAAAATAGTCATCAATTTTATTTTTTTTTACTGTCAGAGTATATTATTTTAAGAGTAAAAGAGAGTAACAAAAAGTCAAATCTGATTCTTCCGCTAATTATTAATTTAAAAATGCAAAATTTCCCGATTTTGATGGGGAAACTTACTAATTTCATTCTGATAATTTAAACCTTTAAGCCAACCATGTGGTTAAAATATTTTAGCTAATTTTATCGTGTAGCAATTACATGTCTGAAAAGCTTTCTTTTTTCTTTCTTTTGTAGTTGCTGCTGCTTTGAAGTTTAAGGAGGACAAGGAGGTTTTGGCAAATATGTTTGGTCGCAGTTTAGCTGAAGCATCTGATTAGAATAAAAAAAAGATTCGTGTTTCAGATTGTTCCTTAACATTTGATATTGTGGACAATTATACTGAAAACTTATAAAGATAATTTTGTTTTTAAAAATAAAATATGAAAATCTGTTTCATGTAATTTTTTGGAAAGAAAATTTGAAGTGTGTTTATAATTAGGGATATTTATAATATTAAAAATGTACAGTACTAATTTTTTACCAGTGTTAATCCTTTTCCAGTAAGCTGTTTAAAGCACATTTTGTTTTGCATGAATTAAAACTTAAATTAGTTTTTAAAATTCCCAATTGTGCAATTTTAAGCATTACTCAATTTAAATAGCATTTCCAATTTAATGAAAATCTTAAAATATAGCCCAAAAAAGATTTTAATCCATTTATTCCAAATCAAAATTTATTTATTTTAATATTTTCTTCTTCTGTTTACAACCAATATGCTTTTCGATCAAGTTACAGTAGAACCCTGATTATCCAAGGTGGTCAGAATCGAACATGCCTCGGATAACACTGACAATCATAATCACAATTACAGTTTTAAACATACTGCAGATCATGTCCAGACTTCGAAACGATTACAGTCAAATGTAATTCCCTATAAGAATGCTATTTTTAAATTCTACAGAAATAGTGTAATAAAATTGCATTACTTCAGAATTTTCGGAATATTTGATTTCACTAAGATCAAAATTACTACATTTTTGCAAATTTAACAGTAACTGGTCATAATCCTTTTAGGAATTGGCCATAGTCGTAATCCTTATCAATTCTTGTAATCAATTGCAGATGGATGTGTAATCATCCGAAGTCTGATCATGAATCTTTTACATTAACCAAGGTGTCACATTGAATATCATGGAGAATTGCATAACAAAGGTTCCACTGTACTTTGATACATTATAAAGAAATGTATTTAATCACTCGTAACTGGAATTATAATTTACCCCTCTTGTAATTTTTAATGAAATCCAAAGGCTTAAGAGATTAACTTTTAATACAAATATATTGAAAATGAATTCATTGTATCTAAGATGCATTAGTGCTTCATTGAAATTAATGTAAATTAGGGGGTGGGGAAATAACCTCCAATGGCAAATTACATTTTGTGGGAAACGTTTCAAGGTAAGTACAGAGTAAAAAAAAAGAAATATGAGCATATTACTGGATTTTTTTTTCTTTAATAGCTATTATTTTACTCGAAGAAAAGCTCTATTTATACTTTCTGCCCCCTCCCTTTTCCCTTTACACATATGGCAAACATTTATTGTATACTTTGAAATTGGTCATAACTCCCACAATCTTTCTGAAAAATTCTAGATAAACTGTGTTGACCAAAGAAAAGAGTATGCAGTTTGATTTAACACTGAGGTTGTTATAGCAGAGCTGTATTAATTAAAAGTATATTGTCTTTGTGGATTTTATGAGTAGTGGCTACTATAAAATCCAAAGTAAATTTTATATTCAATAGGTGATTATAAAATAGCTTTCTATAGTAAAAGTTTCAACTATATTTGTTCAAGCTTTTAATTGTACTCTACAATATAAATTGCTGCACAATTTCAGTATTAAAGGCCTTTACGTTCTCCAAAAGGTGAGTCAGAATCTGCATGAAGAATGATCTTTTAGCACCATCAAATGAAAACTCATGTACAAATTTTTTTTTCCCAGTCATTAAAAAAAAAAAAAAAAAAAAAAAGACATGTTTCAGCTAACCTATTAAAGCAACAGCCATCAGGTCAATATTGTATGTTTGGGCTCCTACTTGTGAGGGAAAATGTTGATTGTAAAAGAAATTGGGGGGGGGGACTTGACTAATTAATATTTCACATGTAGACCTTTTTTTTTGTTTGAAATTATAACTCAAAAGAGAATTTTTTAATGCTTTAAAATGAAATGAAAAATTTTCTGTAGTTAACTACAGAAAATTTTCATTTCATTTTAAAGCATTAAAAAATTCTCTTTTGAGTTATAATTTCAAACAAAAAAAAAGGTCTACATGTGAAATATTAATTAGTCAAGTCCCCCCCCCCCCCCCAATTTCTTTTACAATCAATATTTTCCCTGATGGGAGAAACATGAAAACAATATTCAGAAATGTTGGAAAAAATATTGCTCAATGTCAAAAAATAATATTTACGAATATCAGAAAAAGATATTCCTGGATATCTGAAAACAATATTCAGAAATGCTGGAAACCAATATTGCTCAATGTCAAAAAATAATATTTACGAATATCAGAAAAAGATATTCCTGGATATCTGAAAAAAAATATTCAGAAATGTTGGAAACTGATATCTCTGAATGTCAAAAAATGATATTCAGGAATATCATTTAGGGGGGGTCCATTTAATATTGTCCAATATTGTAATTTTGATATTGGGCAATATCTCTGTGCTACCTGGGTACGATGGCTGCGTCATCGGCAAACAATGCGATGCTGGTGCCATGAGATCTGGGAAGGTCGTTGATGAACATGTGCTGTAGATCTTGAACTGAACTGAAGTTCGAGGTTTACCGACTGACTGAATGGGGGGGGTTTTAATGGAGCACCTTGTGCAAAAGCATTTATCTCCAGTGTGAAATTTTAAGTGTGTACTTGATGTCATGAGATGAACGGCCCTAAAGTCAGGGCGAAAATTCAGTCAAGTCAGCATAGCGGATGCAGACAGATGGAAAAGCGTCTTGATCGTCGAGTCGAAGCAAGAACAGCAAAACAGGGCGAGCAGCGAAGCTGCGAGCCAATCAGGAACAGCGAGAGAAATGGATACTGACCCGTCCTCCCCCCGTGAAAGCACGGTCTTCATTGGGCGGGTTACTCAGTCATGACCACGTGCAGAAAAAGATGTTAAAAATGAAAAAAGTCAGGCGATCCAAAACAATATTTGGAAGTTGGAAAAGAGTGGCCTTCGTTGAAGAAGATGGAAAAGTCAGTGTATGGCCATGCAGATCTCCAGGAAAAAAGAAGAGAAAAGGTCCAATTCAATCGTAGGAGCGAGTGACGCGGGGCGATGATGATCCAGGACAAAACCAGATGAAAACTGCGGCAGGAACCCAACGTCGCCCTGTTAAGGGAGCCACGTCCGCAAAGTGAAGAATCTCCATCCGCTGAATAAGCCCAGCCACGGCATTCGCCATCAGTTTGTGGCTCTTCTTTAACCGCAACTCCAGACAGCCTCAGTAGATTCCGCACACCGTTGGTCGGCTGCCACCCGCAAGACCGACCACAGTCCAGTAGTAGAGTCCGCGATCCTCATGAGCCTCACTCCATTCGGTCCTCGGGCCGGTGATTCATCCAGTGTGTGAAAACGTAGTCAAAACTACAGCTTGATGTTCAGCTAGTCCGGCGGCGACGTTGAAGAAAAATCAGTTAGGTTTAAATGATAAGTCAGACTGTGGTTAGTCGATCTGAGCCGCCCTCCAGGCGCGAGTTCGCCGATAGCAGCCGGCAGTCCCCTCAAACCCCGGCAAGCATCCGCACCCGTACCCGTCAAGCCGCTCTCCTCTCCCAGAGCCACTTGGAGCAGCGTGTCGCGGGCTTACACACCCACTGGGAATCCGAAGTTTACCGGAGCACCTTAGCAAAAGCTTTATCTCCAATTTCTAGTAGTTATCTTGTGGTACTAAATCTTGAGGTAGTGGGGGGGGGCTGTAGGCCCGGATCAGAACAGATCAGTTAGACGTGCGATGGAGAGATGGCAAGCACTAGCGGGGCGCAAACACGAAGAGAACGGCCTTGGGACGCTTTCTGTTGTGAGCATCAGACGGGTCGTAGTCGGGGAACTCGGCTACTATTTCATTTGGGAGTTGGTTGAGATGAGTGTAGTATCGGACAACAAGTCTATAGATGTGCTGCCGCATAGTCCTGACTGTTAAGTCTTTTCTGATAGCCTCATTTTTGAGGAAATGATGTCCATTGTAAATGGATCGCAGTATGGCATTTTGTTTGCTTTTAAGAATGTCTATAGAGGACCTGGCGGCGTACGCCCACACCGGGGCGGCGTAGGTGGCAGTCGGTCTGATAAATGGCTTATATAGTAGAGCCTTGTTTGAAGGAGAGAGGTGCCTATTTCTGATGATAGGGGCGAGCTTGTTGAAGGCGAGGGCCATTTTTCCCCTTGCGCTGCAGATATGAGGTTTCCAACTAAGGTTTTTGTCGATGGTAACTCCTAAGTATTTCACTCGACGTTCCCAGTCGACAGGGGTATCGTCTATCTGTATCCTGGTTGGAGTACATCGGTTTGACTGTTACAAGGCCTGGCACTTGGGAATATTCAGTTGAAGCTTCCAGGTCCTGATCCAGCGGGTGATTTCATCAATGTGAGCTTGAATGGCTTGGATAAGCGCGGGGCAGGTGTCGGCATGTCCGACGATGGCCGCGTCATGGGCGTATAAAGCCAGCATGGTGTCTTGATGGGCCGGGATGTCGTTGATGAACAAGTTGAATAGTATTGGCCCCAAAATGGAGCCCTGCGGGACACCACTTTAGATGGAGGAGGAGTGCGAGATGGCATCTCGTACGCGAACTTGGAATTTCCTGTGGACCAGGTAATTGTTGAGTAGCTGTATGATGGAGTCTGGGAAGCTGAGCTGGATCAGCTTGTGGATCAAGCCAACGTGCTATACCTTGTCAAAGGCCTTCTGGAGGTCTAGCAGCAGGATTGCGGTGTGCTTCTTTTGCTGGAGCTGGATGGCGAGCGTTTCAACGACGCGGTGCACTTGGTGCACTGTGGAGTGCCCAGGCCTGAAGCCAAACTGTTCAGGAAGTAGAAGGTTGTTTCCGTGGATGTGATCGTTTTGCCTGTTAAGAATCACGCGTTCGGCGACTTTACTAAGAGAGCTTAGTAAACTAATTGGTCGGTAGGCGGTCGGGCTGGTCAGGTCCTGGCTTGGTTTTGGAATTGGCACGACAGTGGCAAGCTTCCAAGCGGGAGGAAAATAGCCTGTGCTTAGAATGGCGTTAATTATTTTGGTAATGACGAAGAGAATGTTCACTGGGATGTTCTGGAGCATCTCGTTAGTGATTTGGTCAGGACCAGGTTTTTTGTTTTTCTCTGCTTTTTTAATCATGTCGACAACTTCGCTCGGAGTAGCGGGACTAATTCTATGCTGCATAGGCTGGATCAGGAAATCGCGTAGATCTTATACACTATAACCATAGTGAATATATTATTTCAAATGTGATAATTATAGTGTTTTTTACAATTATTGTGCTTGTATTTCTATGTTGAAAATACGTCACGGTTACATTTTGACCGCGAAATTGAATAAATCGCAGTTAGTTTTACTTTTTATTTTATTTTATTTTTTAAAGCAACGCCTCCCTTATTATGAAGCGCTTCTATGGCCCCGCCCCTCCAAGAGGTGCGCGCCTTCTAGGTTGAGAAACATTGCTACTGCTCGATCATTCAACTTAGTCTTTTCAGTGATGAAAGCCTCCTCTCTATGTTTTCCCCGCACCGTCAAACTCCCCCCTTTCACTTATTTCATCACTCACTAAAAAGGAAGTATAATGATGATGCTCTCTTTCGTTAAATGTTCCCGCTCTATATTTCAACTCCATATTTTTGAAAATTACCGTATTGGCCCGAATATAATGCTGCCCGAAATTAACGCGACCCCAAAATTTTTCCTCAACATAATTAGAAAAATCCTGTATTTCGGCCTCAAATTAAGCGCGAGCCAGTTTTTACGGGCAATGATCAGTCAAAAAACACCGCGCTATATTCAGGCCAATAAAGTAGGTCACAGAATAGAAAATACTTCTATGTGACGCCTGTTTAATGCACATTTAAAATTCGTTCATCCAAAGCAAACGCATATGTGTCACATACATTATGTTTAAAGAATTAAATGAGGCTGTAAGATATTCAAATGCACTTTAAGATAATCTATTTTCTATTCGCCTCCTCTACATGTTCAAGCGAAAGGCCGTCGCCATGTCTTTGATGTTTAGATTTTAGGTAATCGTGATGACCCCTCGTTTGGCTATGGAATGATTTTTATCTGTATCTGTCGTGATGTTTGTCTACATTAAAATGTGTGTTCAAAGCTATTATGGTATGTGTTAATCACGGGGGTCCTGCCCTCATTTTTCTTCAATACTTCACAAGTCTTTCAGTTTCATCTTCGAATAACTCTATTTTGCAGTATTCAGTCAACAGTCGGAAATAGGGGTTCTTTATTTTATTTTATTTTAATGTTTTTTTTCCCTCAAAAACGTCAATATTATTCAGGGGGCCCCCAAAAGTGATAAAGGTCTTTAATTTTTTATCTATCTGGGATAAGTGGGTAATGTAAATTGGAAAAAAAAAAAAAAAAAAAAAAAAAAAAAAAAAAAAAAACGTTCAAAATAACGTCGGAAATAAGACTCCGTAAAGAAAAAAATTCCTCTCGTTCATTTTCAAAAACATACACATTTTGAATTTATATTCGATCCCCATACAAAAAAAAAAATACTTGTTAGTAAAATGTACCCCAAACACTAATGCAATGATGAACAAAAGATGGGAATTGCTTTTTAAAAACTGTCGAAGGTATGGAGATAAATATATGCTGACTTAGAATCCAATTTTCAATGGCTGTCGACGGAAAAAAAAGTAGAACGAAGAGAGCATCGGATGATCGCATTTTAGGGGCCGTACAGAAATCACGAAAGAAAATATTTCTTTCCGCTCTAACGATAAACGGTTAGATACAAATTCATATATAGCCCCCGATCATCTTTGTTGAAAGGTATTTATAAGACTTTTTATGCTGAAGGGATGAAATTTTGTAAGCCACCTCTTTAGTGTATGACGCAAATTTTATTAATTGGGAATTTTTTTGTACGGGGTGATAAAAAATTCAAAAAGTGTCCCTTTTTGAAAATTGACGAGAGGGATTTTTTCTTAACGGAGCGTTATTTCCAATCTTATGCTGAATATTTTTTCAATTTACATTGTCGACTTATCTCTAACAGATAAAGAATTAAAAGCCCGTCATCAACTTTTTTGGACATCCTTTATTTAGAAAGAAAAACTACATGAATCTTTCGTCAACATTTTAAAGTAAATAAAAATATGCATAGTAGTAATTTTGCTAAGCCGAACTTTAAACAAGGAAATTTAATAAATGAAAAGGAAAAAAATCCGATGCCAATATTTTCCTCGAAACATTGAAATTTCCGAATAATTTCCCTTTTTTTTCCCTCTTTCACATTTTCAGTGATTTTTCCCTCAAGTAGGAAAATTTTCTACATCAGTATAGTTCTTAATATTTCTGGAATATAATTAACCAATTTTGATAAACAGTAATGTTTGTTTATGTTAGTTATAGTTTTTTTTTCTGTGTTTGAGAAAAGGCATGAAACTATTGACAATATTTTTAAAAATTACAGTCACAATCCCTACAAAAGTGGTTAATTACATTCTGGAATCTTTAGCATCCATGCTGGTCTCGTCACTAGCTTCAAGCCCGTAACCCAGTCCGAAGTAACTTCTAGAGTGTTTATAAAGATTTCGAGACGATACGCGATAGTTAGGCTGACTAACTGAAAAAGTGTAATTTAAGGAGTTCCTAGCATAAGAAGCATTACCTCTAGTGGGGCTAAGGTAGTATTAAAACATTGCCTGTAGGACGAGAGGACGTGGATTAATAATTCCACAGAGTGAAGGGGGCTGAAAAGTTGGTCCATGCTGTATTTCAGTTCGGGTCAAAAAGATGAACAGTGAAAATAGGAGTGAATGTCGGGGGGGGTGCGGCACTCGTAGAGTCTACCCATGCTTCCCCTCACTGTCAAGCGGTGATCTTCGGCAGGGTTGCTAAACAGAGGCGATTATTTTTCGGATTTAGGAACCACACATTTTATTTTATTTTGAAAATGGCGGTCTCCATTTCGGCTCGTTTATTTCGAACCCAGGAAGTGTATAACCAACAAGGGGTCTTTTCCACCTCCTTCCTCCGCGTCGAAATGATATATACACCATTTTTCAAGGCAGAGAACGGCCTTGGGGCGTTTGCTGTATTTTGGGTTAGTGTGATCATAGTCCGGTAGTTCTGCGACTACCTCGTTTAGTTGTGAACTGAGCTTCTCGTGAAACCTTTTGGCAAGTTTCAGAACTTGAGCAGGTAGAGAGTTGATTCCTAGGTCCTTCCTGATGATGGAGTTTTTGATCATAGAGGGTCCATATCTGATGGATTTGAAGAGTCTTGTCTCCGTGGCACAGATCTTTTCGACGTGCGTCTGAGCGGCGTAAGCCCATACAGGTGCAGCATATAGCGCAATGGGGCAAACGAATGCTTTAAAGAGTAGTATCTTTTTTGTATTTTGTTTTACCTGGTAAAGATGAGGCTGCTAATTCCATTGAAACAGCTTGCATCTTGCCCTTAGTGATTTTGAAGTGTTTTTTCCAGGTGAGATCCCGGTCAATCGTAACACCCAGGTAGGTGGCCGAGCTGAACCAGTTGATGGCATTGTTGTCAATGACAATTCTGGAGGGCGTAGTTTTTCTGCCCAGAGAGATGGCAGTACACTTCTGAGCATTGAGCTTAATTTTCCAATTTCTCATCCATAGGTCGATAGCGTCGATGTGCGCTTAAGTACGTTTTTCATGAATCGAGAATTGGGATGCTTGGCGATAATTGCAGTGTCATCAGCATAGAGGGCAATGCTAGTAGCAGCGTGCCTACGTATATCATTTACATATATGTTGTATAGCGTGCTCCCAAGAATGGATTCTTGTGGTACCCCGCTATGGATGTGGTATCTTCAGGGCCGGCCCTAACAGTTTTACGTCCCCGGACAAAAATATAAAATGCCGCCCCTCCCCACAGTAAAATTACTATTAAAAGAAATAAACTGTTCACAGATACTGTTTTCATGCCTATAAAACTGGAATAGCTCTTTAAACATAACACAGCATAAGAAAAAACATATTTATTAAAAACCATACATTAAGCCAAAAACCAAAAGAAAGTGAGAACATTGCAGAGTTTTTTTCTGACTTTTAATTCCGCAAAATTCCTGACTTTTTCCCTTAAATCAATTTTTTCAACTAATTCATGTTCGACAGCCAATGTAGTTAAATTATTTAACCTATCTGGAAGAGTTGTGGAACATAAGAAATTTTTAGTTAACTTTAATTTTGAGAAACTCTCCTCTGCACTTGCCACAATTATCGGCAAAGAAAGCGAAATTCTCGGAGCAATAGCAAGATGTGGTGTAAAATCTATAGTTGAAATTAGCTTTAAAATTTCAATTGGGCTTTCCTTTTTCCCTAATAAGGCCGTAACTGATACTACTTCATTTACTAGATCAAGTGCGTTTATATTCCCTGATTCCCCATCGGTCAGCATTAACTCCAATTGTTTACACCAAACAATGTTAACACTGTTACACTATGTTACAATGCTTAGTTAGCACTTTCTAGGAGTGTCTTTTAACTCATTTATGCCGTGCAAAAATTTAAAATAATTACATTCTGTACTTATTAAATCTGCGCTCTAAGGTATTAATCGCTTCGTTTACTGTAGAAAAATAAAACTATCTTAAATTTTAATTTAGGATCTTTCACCAGATCATCTCGGGCTTCGCAATCAAAATTAATATGTTACGTGGCTGCTTAAACTCAGTGTTAGCCATAATACTATCTCCTCGTCGGTCAGTTCTCTTGCATAACAGAACATTTCATTTAAAATCACATCCAATCGAAGATCCTTTCAAAAAAATCTTTACAGCTTCTTAAGAGTTCTAGAGCAGATGGTAAATTGTTGTCTTTTGACTGCAATAGCTTTCTTAATGGATTCACGCAATTGAAGATTTTGTACCAAATAATAATAGAGCATAGGAACATGAAATGTTTGAGAGAGTTAAATAATCCTAGCCTCATTGGAATTAGATTTGTCAATACTTTTATACCTTACCAAGAATGCGATCTGTTAAAATTTTTTGGCATCAGGAATGCAATCTATAAATATGGGATAGTATTTGGCTTGTTGAATTTACTTAACAAAGTGTAATTTGAATCCAACTGGAAACCTTGTGAAAAATCTATGCAAAATGTGTAAATATTTGTTTGCACATCACATATAAACAACTGAAGCGAATTTAACCTATCAACAAAAACAATGGAATGAAATTTATAGCAGCATCAAAAGTGGCAACTTAATTTAAACTGTAGTTGCTAAAATATTTCTAATTCGTTGAAAAGTTTTGAGATTTAAAAGTGTTGTTTGAAAACTGTGTAAATATATGTTCGCCCATTGTTAAAAAATGGCTCAATGGAATAGAACTAAATTTGGAATTATATTGAATGATAAGTTAGATACCAAAATTGTTTTAAATAATTCATAGACTTTGAGATTTTGTAAAAATCGCTTAAAAACTTTGTTCTGGCATCCATCAAAATCAGATTAAGAGAACAGAATGAAATTAGGTCATATGATGGGTAACAAAGCATCATCAATATTTTCAAAAGATTTGAATAAATTGAAAGGGTTTGTAAAAGTTGCACTGTATTTTTTCTTTTCCATTTTATGTGGTGGGGAGAGAGGGGCAGGGCGTCACTTTAAACCGTCTGAAGGTAATACAATAGGTGGTTGTTCGACTTAAACAAATTACATCGATTTCTTTTTTTTTAATTATTATTTGTTTTTAATTTTGAGAAAATTGTGCAAAAATTTTACAGGCATAATATTAAAATTTCTAAAGTTAATAGAACAAAATTCAGTTACTATCGAGGAGATTAGGTTAAATAACATTGCTTGAATTCTTCCCACTTAAATGTATATATATATATATATATACTAGCTGAAGTACCCGTTCTTCGCACGGGAATGAATGGACTTTTTGATATTAATATTTGTTGTGATTACTATTTATTGTAATAAAGAGATATAGCAAAATGGATATCGCGTTATATTGTGTTCAATAATCATGCATACTGAATTTCCAGGCAATCGTTTTTACGGTGCAGAAGGCGATGCGGCGTAGCACAATCTAGTGGCGAGTTTTAGCAAAACGGATACGGCAAAAATATTCTTCGTATTCAGATATCGATGTATACGAATTTTCATGACGATCGGCTGAATAGTCTTGAAGTTCATGTGTTGACGCGACATCTAGTGTCAAGTATAGGAAAATGGATCGTGCCAAACTCTTCCCCGTGTTCAAATATCTATGTATACCTATTTTCATAGCGATTATTCGCACAGTCAAGAAGTGATACACTGCAGGGCCATCTAGTGGTTAATTAAAGTAATGATTTGCTACAGCGCCGTCATGTGGCGAGTTATAGCAAAATGTATAACGCCAAAATATTCTCATTTTTCAAATAGCTATGTATACTGATTTTCATAGCCACCGTTTGGATGGTCAAAAATTTGGCTTGCTGCAGCGTCATCTAGTGGCGAGTTAAAATAATAATGCATTGCAGTGCCATCTAGTGGTGAGTAACATCAAAAGTAACGCAGTTAGAATATATTCTTCGTTCTCAAATGTGTAAGTATAAAAAATTTTATGCCGATCAGTTGAACGGTATAGAAGTTGATGCGTTGCAGCGCTATTTAGCGGTAAGTTACAGCAAACGGATAGTGAAAAATATTCTCCGTGTTCTAATATTCGCGTGTACCAAATTTCATCGAAATTTGTTGGACCATATTCGCATAGCAAACGGCTAAACGGAATAGAATTCGACGTTCTGCTGCGCCACCTAGTGAAAAGTTAGAGGAAAACGGATAGCATAAAAACCTTCTCCATGATAAAAGACTTAGGTGAACCAAATTTCATGGTGATCGGTGAAACGGTGCTGGAGTTTTTCAACCTCCTACACACATGCCAACATTCATTTTTATCTATAACCAGTCTTATTATACGTATATACCAGTCTCAAGTAAAATCCAGTTTCAAATCTAAGCCTCGCCAAAGTGCCAGCATACGCCATTTTGCAAGAGTTTTTTCAGGGAATCATTCGAAGCATTGACTTAGCAGCAATAAAAATGGGAAATGGTTCGACCGCCAGGCATTTATTTGAAAAGTGGAATCCCTTAATACAGCCGCATTTTTTAAATTATCAACTATAACATGTTTTATTCATCGTTACCTCGATGTACTAAATGCGGAGATTTCAATTTTCTGAAATTTGGCGGATTTTCCCCAAGTTAAATCAATGTACTCAATTGGCGAGAATTCTGAAGCTACATGGCTTGAAATGTCCTAATAACTGCATTATTTCTGCACGGATAGTTAAAATTTAATGCTGTATTCTAAGAAAACCTATACACTTGTTTTCAAAAATGCTATTCCCTTAAGCTCTCAGTAAATTGAGCCAAAAAGCCTAAAACTGTGCAAACCGCTAGAACTCACACTCTAAAAATCGGCCTATCAGCCATTTTATTTTTCGCCAAACTAAAAAAAATTACATATTAGTCTCTGATATCTTCGATCCTCATTGTTTTGCGTATAAAACATTTCATTCCTGCTCTCATTTCTTATGCGCACACGATATTATAATTAAAAAAATAACCAAAAAAATAAACTAAAAAAATCATTATTATTCTTTTATTTTTACTTTAAGAATTTAAAACATTTTATTCGGCAAAATCGCCACACATGGCAACCAAGATGCTTATTTCACACACTTTTTTCACTACAGGGGTTAATATTACGTAAAGCTTTCTGCGTGGAGAATATAAAAAATCTCTTAAATTCCGGGAACGGAAATTAAGGGAACCCTTCAGGAGGAAAACGTTTTTAAGTGGAGTTTCAAAGTTTTAAAGTGGACTATCATTTATTCTATACTATTTTACATATCTGTGTAAAATTTCAGGCTGACAGGTCCATTTTTGTGGAATTGTATACTACCCAAATCAACAAATTGACAAACATAATTTCATTTTTATTTATAAGATAACCTACGCTTGTTTTTAAAAATACCCTCTCATTAAATTGCGCCAAGCGCTAGAATCATAGAAAATCTGACACACTTTCAGATTTTTAAATACGCACTAAAGTGCTATATATAAAAAGAGTTATAATCCATGGGTCTTCCCTATTTTCGTTCCTTCTTTCATTAAGTTGGAAAGTGTATCATTATTCATGAGTGTGATTAAACAAAATTAAAATTGATATTTCTAACATCCTTTTTTCTGGATGTAATACATTAGATGCAGAAAAGCTGCTCTGAAAAATGCACAATTCCAACTGAATGAAAATTTCAAAAACTTATACGCAGGTGTATTCATAACCCAAATAGCAGACGATTAAATTACGATAAATAGCGCCAAGCGTTAGAATCCTCCTCAAAATCGCGAGAATGCTGAAGATAGATCGCTTGAAATCCCTTAATAACTGCATTATTTTCGCAGGAATCATTAAAATTTAACGCTGTATTCTAATAAAACCTTTGTACTTGTTTTCAAAAATCCGTTTCCTTAAGCTCTCAGTAAATTCGCCCAGCCGGAAACTGTGCAAACCGCTAGAACTCACTTTCTCGGCATTTGAGCCATTTTATTTTTTCTCCAAACTAAAAAAATTTAACATATTAGCCTCGGAAATCTTCAATTCTTATTGTTTTGCGTATAAAACATTTCATTCCTGCTCCGATTTCCCATGCACACGATATTATAATTAAAAAAAATATAACCTTACGAATATAAACTAACAAAAAAAAAATCATTATTAATCTTTTATTTTTACTTTGAGAATTTAAAACATCTTATTCGGCAAAATCGCCACATATGGCAACTACGATCCTTATTTCACACTTTTTTCACTACAGGGGTTACAATTACGTAAAGCTTTTTGCGTGGAGAACATAAAAAATCTCTTAAATTCCGGGAACGGGTGGACTTTCAAAATTTTAAAGTGGACTATGATTTATTCTATATTATTTTACATATCTATGCAAAATTTCAGGCTGATAGGTCCATTTTTGTGGATTTGTATACAACTCAAATCCACAAACAAACAAATAAACAAACAAACAAACAAACAAACAAACAAACAGAATTTCATTTTTATTTATAAGATTATGTTGTGAAAATTTTGTGTGACCACTTCGTGAAAACAACTAGTGGTCAAACAAAAGGGAATGAAATGAAATTTTCTTAAATAGTAGGCGGTTAGTAAATTAAAATTTCAGGTTTTTATTTTTCTACAAATTTGAATTATTTTTTAGGTAGGGCGTAAACTTTGATAAATTTTTTTCACGCATCAAGTAAAATCATCAAAATATTTCAATCGGACGTTGCAGTATTAAATATAGGATACTTGCTATTACAAAGAATTTTCTATATATTCCACTTTCATTTTAATATTCATTACTAGCATCTTCTTTTGCAACTTTAAATGACTTCTTGATGTAGGAAGCTCATCCACTAAAAGAAAACGTTAATTTTGAATGTAAAATATTTTCTCTATGGATAGTTTGTCTCAGTAACTTTCTAACTTGTAATCTTTGAACAATGCACAAGAGTTATAACTTTGCTTTCTATATTTCTGCCAGTATATTAATTCCATTTTTTGTACTACAACAATGCAAACGAAATTTCGAGCGGTTAGTAAAAACCCATCAATTGATGGGTATATCAGCTAGTAAAGTCATATAGAATTATATTCTTCGGAATATTTTTTAACAATTCTTTTACTAATACAAAATGTATTTTTTAAATTCGAGCCAAAATGCCGCCCCGGACAGGGGTCTGGTTTGTCCGGCCCTAGGGCCGCCCCTGGGTATATTGTACAGTTGACCTTTCCTAGATGTACGGTGTGCGAACGGTCGGTAAGGTAGCTCTTCAGAAGATGAATAAGACCGTCCGGGATGTCGAGACTCATTAATCCATTTATGCCTAGTTCCTCTTTTGGGACGGCATTTTCGATATCAGTCGAAAACGCTATTTATTTTTCCTAATCTTTATTTACGAGTATTGAACATCAACTCCACAAAACCTAAATGGCTAAGTAGGACTTTAACATTTCAATTTTTACACATAATGATTTTACAAGATATCATCCCTTGTTCAACAAGTTGACACCGAAAATTTATCTATTATTGCTGGTATCAGCAAAAATTGAAGAAAGTCGCAAAACTATCTGGGCACAAATGGGTTAATTTGTGTAGGAGGCCCTCGTACCATACTTTGTCAAATGCTTTTGAAATGTAAGAAAGTATTATGCCCGTATGCATCTTATCTTGTAAACCTGCTGACAACTGTTCCACTACACTGTTAATGAGCAGTACTGTCTTTCTGTCGGAATCCAAATTGCTCAGATATAATGATGTTGTTGTCGTAGAGAACTTTATTTAGTTTATTGAGTATGACTTGTTCAGCCACTTTTCCGAGGCAGCTAAGCCACCACTCACGGTAGATTCCTGCTTACACAGACCCTGCTTAGCCACCACCCATCTCCCGTGGGTGGTGGTTAAGCAGGCTAATCTTATAAATAAAAATGAAATTCTGTTTGTTTGTTTGTTTGTTTGTTTGTGGATTTGATTCGTATACAAATCCACAAAAATGGACCTATCGGCCTGAAATTTAGTACAGATATGTAAAATAATATAGAATAACTCATAGTCCACTTTAAAACTTTGAAAGTCCACCCATTCCCGGAATTTAAGAGATTTTTTATGCTCTTCACGCAAAAATCTTTCCTTAATGTAACCCCTGTAGTGAAAAAAGTGTGAAATAAGGATCGTGGTTGCCATGTGTGGCGATTTTGCCGAATAAAATGTCGTTCGTATACAAATCCACAAAAATGAACCTATCGGCCTGAAATTTAGCACAGATATGTAAAATAATATAGAATAAATCGTAGTCCACTTTAAAACTTTGAAAGTCCACCCGTTCCCGGAATTTAAGAGATTTTTTATGTTCTCCACGCAAAAAGCTTTCCGTAATTGTAACCCCTGTAGTGAAAAAAGTGTGAAATAAGGATCGTGGTTGCCATGTGTGGCGATTTTGCCGAATAAAATGTTTTAAATTCTCAAAGTAAAAATAAAAGAATAATAATGATTTTTTTTTGTTAGTTTATATTCGTAAGGTTATTTTTTTTTAAATTATAATATCGTGTGCATGGGAAATCAGAGCAGGAATGTAATGCTTTACACGCAAAACAATAAGAATTGAAGATTTCCGAGGCTAATAGGTAAATTATTTTAGTTTGGCGAAAAAATAAAATGGCTCAAATGCCGATTTTGTGAAAGTGAGTTCTAGCGGTTTGCACAGATTTCGGCTTGACGCAATTTATTGAGAGCTTAAGGAAACAGATTTTTGAAAACAAGTGCAAAGGTTTTATTAGAATACAGCGTTAAATTTTAATGATCCGTGAAGAAATAATGCAGTTATTAAGGGATTTCAAGCAATCTATCTCCAGAATTCTCGCCAAATGAGTACATTGATTGAAGTTGGGGGAATTCCGCCAAATTTCAGAAAATTGAAATCTTCTCATTTAGTACATCGGAGTAATGATGAATAAAACACGTTATAGTTGATAATTTTAAAAAATTCGGCTGTATTAAGTTATTCAACTTTTCAAATAAAGGATGCTTTACTTTTTCGCGGTCGAACCATTTCCCATATATTATTGCTGCTAAGTCAATGCTTCGAATGATTTCCTGAAAAAACGCTTGCAAAATGGCGTATGTTGGCACTTTGGCGAGGCTTAGATTTGAAACTGGATTTTATTTGAGACTGGGATATATAATGACACTGGTTATAGATAAAAATGAATGTTGGTATGAGTGTATGAGGTTGAAAAACTCCAGCACCGTTGAGCACCGTTGCACCATGAAATTTGGTTCACCTAAGTCTTTTATCATGGAGAAGCTTTTTATGCTATCCGTTTTCCTCTAACTTGCCACAAGGTGGCGCAGCAGAACGTCGAATTCTATTCCGTTTAGCCGTTTGCTATTCGAATATCGTCCAACCGATTTCGATGAAATTTGGTACACGCGAATATTAGAACACGGAGAATATTTTTCACTATCCATTTTGCTGTAACTTGCCGCTAAATGGCGCTGAAAAGCATCAACTTCTATACCGTTCGACCAATCGGCATAAAAATTTTTATACTTACACATTTGAGCACGAAGAATATATTCTAACTGCGTTCCTTTTGATGTTACTCACCACTAGATGACACTGCAATGCATTATTATTTTAACTCGCCACTAGATGACGCTGCAGCAGGCCAAATTCTTGACCATTCAAACGGTCGCTATGAAAATCAGTATACATAGCTATTTGAACAATGAGAATATTTTGGCGTTATCCATTTTTCTTTAACTCGCCACTTGACGGCGCTGTAGCAAATCATTACTTTATTGAACCACTGGATGGCCCTGCAGTGTATCACTTCTTGACTGTGCAAATTATCGCTATGAAAGAGGTATACATAGATATTGGAACACGGGGAAGAGTTTGGCGCTATCCATTTTCCTATAACTTGCCACTAGATGTCGCGTCAACACATGAACTTCAGGACTGTCCAGCTGATAGTATGAAAATTCGTATACATCGATATCTGAATGCGAAAAATATTTTCGCCGTATCCGTTTTGCTAAAACTCGCCACTAGATTGCGCTACGCCGCATGGCCTTCTGCACCGTACAAACGATTGCCTTGCAATTCGGTATGCATGATTATTGGACACAATATAACGCGATATCCACTTTGCTATATCTGTTTATTACAATGAATAGTAATCACCACAAATCGTAATATCAAAAAGTCCATTCATTCCCGTGCGAAGAACGGGTACTTCAGCTAGTCGGTCTATAAAAGACAGGAAGAGTCAAATCTTGCTTGGGCTTAGAGATCGGACACACTACAGCATCCTTACAGCATAGGGAGAAGTGGTAAAATTTAAGTATGTAGTTGATCAGTTTCTGTGAGTTGGAAGATGGTGATAGCAGGGATTTCCTCGGCATCTGATTAATTATGTTTCGTCACAGCCCCGGGGCACTTCTTTTTAGGTAGAGCCTGGAGTATGTTTCGTTTTATCTTCCGAGTGTTAACGTTGGGCCAAGATTTGAACATATTGGAGCCCTGTTGAAGGAAACAGCCCCTGGGAAGGCAGCCCTGGGAATAGGTTAAGTCGGGAGGATTCATCCCGGGTTGCGAAACTGGTGTTCATAAACGATCGGGGAAGGCAATGGCCAGTCGCTTTAACCCTCTCTCTTGTAGATGATCCTGATCACCTAGGATTAATAGGGGAAGACCGTCAACGTTCTTGTACTGGTATTCTTCTGACGGCACGCCAAATCGGTTTGTTTATCAGGTCCAAGGAGTTTCCTAAGATACTTAGGTACCATTGTGCCAGTTTTGGAATGCAACGAATTTCACGTCGGGTCCTGGGTCTTTAGTCCTGTGAATAATTCGCGCTCGTCCGTGGGGACTTTCTGGAAGCCTGGAAGGTACTTCTAGCTTTAATTTCTTTTCTGGAGTAAGGCAGCGTTTCTGATCTTCCAAGGGTAGAGTGAGGTTGTGAAATAGAGTAGTCAAGGTTTAGACGCCAATTAAAGATGGGCCTATACTTCACCTCAGTGAGTTGAATGAGAAGCAGCGTCAATGTCCTCCCTGGGATTTGCACTCTCGGTAGGGTTTGCGGAGCATCTAGAAAGAAGGGAGACCAACAAATTTCAGCGGCAGTCCGTCTGTGAGTCGAGAGTGGAGGTCTAGATAATGGTGGAGCCCACGAGCACAAGCGTCATTCTCCCTGTATATAGGGAGAATGGTCGGAGGTGAACATGTTTAATTCTTACTGGACTTTGGGCAAACCGGATCCTAAATTGTGCTGCTAGAGGCGAATTCAATAATCGAGTGTGATTGAAGGATCATTTAAATACAAAGTGAGTGGGGCGTGGGAGGGTACGTAATACGTACGTAACTTGATCAACAGTAACCAGTTCCCATAGGGAGTGTTACGTGCTGCAATTTCAATGCGAATGCAAGAACATTAAAGGTCTTATAAAGGGGTTAGGGGTAGCAGAATTTCAAAAATGATTTTTTTTTTTTTTTTTTTTTTTTTTTTTTTTCCATTTCTTAAAGTATAAGTATCCTTATAAAACTAATTTTTCAGCTGAAATAAGTTTGAAGTGAAACCGACCCCAAACTATACTTCGCACGTTAATTTAGGCGAAAGAATATATAAGGGGCTCTCGGGCGGGTCTCAAATATTTTCCGAGGGAAACAATTAAGCTAGGGGCGGCATTAATTCTCCCTTACCTCCTGAAGCAAGTTTTTAAAAGCAAATCAAGCCTATTTAGGAAATCTTATAATGAAAATTACTTTTCAAGATGTTTTAGGTGGATGTTTTAATCAAATAATAAATGAGAGCTTCAACCAACTAGGCAGATCAGTTTATTCAACATCAAAACATATTTGTTGATTCTATAAATCATTCTCTAATGTTAAAGTGGATTTGTTATTTTAATTCCTCTAACTTCTTGGACATATGAAAAAATATTTTAATCAAATATTTCCAGTTTTATTTCCCTCTCATCTAAGTACATTATCTCAGATTTTAAGAGGCTCGTTGGAAAATTTTTGGTTTGCCAGTCGGCAAAAATAACATCTCAGAATATCGAGAAAATGATAATAAATAACATGATTTTTTTTTTTTTAATTATCGTTGCACAATATTTTCGAAAGGTTTAATTTCATTATCAGCGATATGTCTTGCACTTATAATTTCCCCCCTCCTTTAATCAACTTAAGATATTATCTTCATTAAAGCAGCTGAAATAAGATGTTTTTCGAGGTTCTACGGAATTTTTATCTTTTTGCTTAGAGGCAAGTGTTTGCAAGAATTACAACACATGTTTTTGTAAAAGAGCTTCAAATAAGTCTGAAGGATTATTTGAATATATTTCTTATTATTTTGCTTTAAAACAGTTATCTGCCCTACACCATCCCAGTTTTTGGTTTCGTTACTGGAATCACGGACGATTAGCTACGCGTGGGCTCTAGGCCGAGGGGTGGGATGTCCTCCGTGGAGGTCTTTCTAAGGGGTCTTAACTCGTATTTACGATAAGTTTCGGAGGAAACCACGAAAAACTCCAAGCGGTTAGGTCGGTGGACGCGACCAGGCCTAATCTGGCCTTCGAATCAGGCACTTTCCGTCTCCCAGTTCTGGAAAATGTGGGTTACGGCCAATTATCTACGCTATGTATCTAGGCCGGGGGTGGGATTTCCCACCGTGCGGGACTTTCTAAGGGGCCCTAACCCGCATTTACGCGAAGTTTCGGAGAAAACAACGGAAAACTTTGAACGGTTAGTTCGGCGGACGCAACCTGGTTTCGAACACCTTCCGTCTCCCACTTCTGAGCGTTATGCTCTGTGCCACTGGTGGGACACACCACCCCAGAAATAAAAGTGCTAAAAGTTATAAAAATTGTTTAAAAATTTCGTTTGTCTGTCTGTCTATCGCAGTTGTGACATACCTGCCTAAAAAATGGATCGATGACTGTGGAAGTTATATGAATGTGTTTCTCATATTTAGACATATTGTATACCTGATGAAAATAGCGACTGCAATATAGTTATCACTATCGTTACTTTGCCGCCCAGGTAGTGCAGTGGCTTAAGGGCCGTTCTATCACGTCTTGGGCCCGGGTTCAAATCCCGGTTTGGGCAGGGATGTTAACTTGTCCATCCCTTTCATAGGGGGTAACGCTGGCCGCCCACTGGGCGTCTCCATAATAAATTGGACACAATACCTTTGGGCAGTTGTAGCAGACAATGCCCAAATCGGAAAGTACCCACCCGTATTAAAAAAGAAAACTATTTTAAATTTTTTTCAAAGACAGAATTACTGTGCTTATGGTCACTGTAATCAGATGAAAAATGATCACACGAATATAGCTGGTACAGAAAAATGTGGTCTCCTTATACTGTCCTCTTTTCTTCATCCAACTTTATTGTTCCAGACTTCGTGCGATTACACGATCATCTGTAATCGATTACAAGAAATGATATGGATTACGAATACGATTACCAACAATTTCCAAAAATATTATGACTAGTGAATGTTAGTTTAGTAAAATAACAGTAATCTTTATGTCAAAGAAATCAACTATCAAAAGAATTCTATAATAAAACAATTTTATCATAGCACTTTTAGAAAAATTGTAAAATATTATTTTAATCATCGATTACATTCGATTGTAATTGGCACGAAGTCTGGTTAAAACCACATTGAATTGCCAAGCTATCAATTTGCTGTTGTTGCCAGTTGCCAGGCTCGTCGAGAAAAAACTCGGGCCCAAGGGGTCGATATCTGACGCCTGCGCCCAATACTCATATTATTCATATTGTAAAATAGAAATAGAGTGTTTTTTCGTTCACCCTCTGATATTTTCATGGAATAGGGTACAGGAGGTAGTAGATTAATAAGGCATAAATTCAGTTGCGGCATTTTTGCTATACCCAGAAACACATACACATATTCAGTAGCGCAGCCAGAAATTTTTTTTAGGGGGGGTCCAAATTACTCGGACTCGGGGGGGGGAGATCAGACCCCCCTCCCTAAAATGATCATGTTGCTGTTCACAGGGCCCCCGTACATGATACCCATATAAGTGTTTGTAGGGGGGGGGACTGGTCATCTCAGACAGGCACTCAGCACTCATCCCTCCCTCGGAAGAAATGTTTCGCGAATTTTACCTTTAGAGAAAACATTTGGAATTTTACCCTCAGGCCCCCAGAAAGCACAGAATGAGTTCGAATACCTATATTCTCCCCCCAGTGGCGGATTTTGCTCTTGAGAGGCCCCGAGACGCAACTCAATTTTGAGGCCCCCTCTACTAAAAAAAAAATTAAAAAAAAAATTCACTAACTCTAACACCTTTACATTATTACTAATTATTTTAAAATGTTTTAATTCCTTTTATATCTAGTTTATGTCTACAAACCAGGGCCTGACTTTCACTATAACACTTTTGTGCCCAGGGCACTTTTCAGATTTTGTGTCTCTTAGCTGGCTCAATTTTTGTGCCCCTGTATATCGTGTTAAACTCAATTTTTTGGCTTATTTCTGCATTTGTGCCCAGGGCACGTGCACCAAGTGTCCGTCCGATAGTCATGGTCTGCTACAGAGTATTAAAATTTTTAAAATAATTTTATG
>JAWZYV010015362.1:0-58467 GCA_038373885.1 Cheiracanthium punctorium
GAGTTTAGAAAACAAGTTATTAAAATGAAATCATTCTACAATTTAAATGGAGAATTAAAAAAACTGATGTTCTTCTAAAAAAAAAAAAAAAAAAAAAAAACATATTATCGCTCAATGAAAGTTAAAAATAAATAATTATAATAAAATAAAAATTATCACCAATAAGTACAAAATAAAGCGTTTTAAATTTCTCGTTAAACTGGAATTTACTTACATGCTTTAGAGGGAACTGGCCAGAATAAATGTTGCATCCGAAAAAGTCACCAAAACCACTTTTAAAAAATTTATTTTGAGCATAGAATTGTAAATCCCTTCGAATTTAAAAAAAAAAAAAAATGTTCATATTCATATAAGGCAGTTTTGTGTATTCAAATTTTTTGAAGATTTTATTTCTTATTTAAATGACAGGCCTCACACTCATTTTCAACTATCTCTAAATTATGTAACACATATGAAAAGTTAATAAGGGTTTATTAAAATAAATAATTTCTTTTCGAAAATTTAAAGTCAGGTTTGTAAATATTTCTCATTTTTAAATATGTTAGAAATTTAACAAGGACATTGTATTTTGTAAAGTAATACTTTTTTTAAATAATTACGCTTAATGTTTCATTCAATCAAATGCAATACTAAAGTTAAACCTGTAATCAAACGCATTTACTTTTAATTTCTCAACTATTTTAAAATGCTTTATTTCAGAAAATTTTACAGCGCATTGTTTCCCTTCCCCCCCCCCCCCGAACATTAAATTTTTAGTTTAATTTGCTGATTTGCTGCATGGTCCTGAAGGTCAATATTTCTTTCTCCCCCCCCCCCCCGAAACATATGTTTCTACCGTTTTCTAATTTATGTATGTTTACTTCCCCCCTTCCCAATTTCAGGTTCCACTCTTTTTAAAATAAGAGAAATGCTCAAATCACTTTTTAGATTTTTAGAGGCAAGAAAAACATTCTTGAGTGTTAAAACTGCAGAAAATAATTATATTACAATTTTATCAACGGCGTAGTTTGGGTAATTGGCACCTCGGGCGGTCCTTCAGCCCCCCCCCCCCTACGGAAGGCAGGTTTTCAATTAAAAACAATTGAACTTTGTAAGGAAGAAAGGTTTTGCTGCTGCCGCCCCTTTGCTAAGCCACTGAATTTTACATTGGAAAAGTCTCCTACAATCTTAGGGAACTATCTAAAACCGCCCAATACGGATGTGGAAGTTCAGCTTCATTTCGCATAAGGGTGCGAAAATTTATAGAGGGCGTCCGAACTCAGCAAAGGCATTGCAGTGCCGAAAAGAGTCTCAAACCTACAAAAAAAAAAAAGATTGCTTAAAACCAGGGGGTAGGCAAATTACGGCCTGCGGGCCAGCTCTTGCCTGTCTGAAAGTTTTATCCATCCCGCCACAAATTAAAGAAATACAATGAAACCTCTGAATAATGGTCACCCGTGGGACCATCCAAAAGTCCCCGTCCTCAGGAGGTGGCTGTTGTTTAGAGGTTTAATGTTAAATTAGTTAAAATAAACAAAGTTAACAATTTTCAAAGTTTCTTTCCATATTACAGCACAAAAGTATAGTTAATCTCTCTCTCATGCTTCCTCCTTCTGCAAACATCAGATTTCCAATATAAAGTTTCATGAGGAATGAACAAAAAGAAGTCTTATTTCATCAGAATGGAAGACTTCTTTAGAATCATACCGCAGTTATAGAAGGCAATGTTTCCATTCACTCGCCAGCTTTCCAGTGGGCAATCTGCAGCTTCTTTAGTCACCATCTGAAATACGATATTGTGTCGGATCCTAAATTTCTGAAGCCATCCATTAGACGCTACGAAATCTGAAAATCTCCGTTATTCTGCAATGTTAAAAGTACTCTCTTGAAATGGGTCCTGAAATCGGAAGTTTTTCTGATCGAGAGTTGGAAATCCACTCCAACAACACTCTACCATGTTCTTCATTCCCAGTCTTTTGATGCTTCGTTTTGCGGTCCAAGTTCGTACCTCGATAGGATTGGTTAAGATAATCTTCAATATTTTTTAAAATCGCATTTATCTGTGACCTGCCACAACTTTAAAGAGTTGAGAATTTTCTTGCTCATACATCTTTCTTATACTATCATCAATAACTTTGATTTTTTCCGTTAAATTTAAGAATTTTAGTTTGGAATTCATTGTGATAGCACTACCCTACTAGCAATTTTGCTCGGGCCGTCATCGGCTGGCTGCGTGGCCGGTGGTAGGCCGAGCAAAATTGCTAGACTTGACACTTGTGACACAGCTATGGTTGAAGACACTGCCGACAGTGACAACGCACAAAGGGTCGTAACTGATGAGAACTAGTTTCTATGGCTGTTGTTTGGGATTCTTTGTTCAGTGAGGTCAGCTCTAATTTTAATCCTGTGGAACATGCTTGGTACCATTCATATGTGGCTGTCCTTTGGAGGTTTCCCTTGTTTTGAGGTGATCGTTAAAGGAGGTTTCACTGTATATATTAAAACAAACTACAATTAAGAAAAAAAGATTATCTAACAAATTAAATTAGTTAAATTTTAGTGCTTAATCATTTTGCTCCCAAAAAAGTTTGTCCATCATTGATTTAAGCAAGAAAAATACATAGCTAGTACCGAACCAAGCAATTATAAAACGCTTTCGCCTTTTGAAAAGGCCGGAAGTTTTTCTCACCCATTGATTACGGGCTTGTGCTGGTGCTCTGGTGCTGATAGAGGGGCGACGGTTTGGTCCTTAATTGTAGGGACGGGGTAGTGGCTGCTTGTGAGAAAATTAGTAGTGGACCACCCACACATCCATTTTTAACAAGAGGTTTTCACTACATCAGCCCAATAAAAAGATCAAAGAAGAAAATTTACGATGTTGCAAGAGCCTGCTGTTTGCAAAGTTTGCAATTTCCGTACAGGAACAAAAATTTAAAAATTTACAAATCTGTATTATTTTTTTCAAAAAAATGTTCCTCGATGCCTATGTTCTTTGGGCTGGGGGGGGGGGGGGGAGGGTGAGCCGTCCATAGCGCCCCCAGCGCTTCGGTCCTGCTACAGGAGTCTACCTTTTATTATTTTACCGCAAAAATTTCTTGTGATTTTTTCCCCTCTCAGTAATAGAGTAAATAGTTTCATTATTCAAGCGTAGTTATTAAGGCACATTTAATTCTAACATATCTAATTAAATATCACTTTTAATAGGTCATTTTAATACATGACCAAAATTTCAAGTTTTAAAGAAATAATCTCCAAACGATTATTTAGCTTTAAAAAAACCAGGTTTTTTTTTTTTTTTTTTCTTTGGGAGTAAAGTTTAAAAGTTTTTGTAATATTTGAATTTAATTTTTTTATATTGAAAAATATTAAATTTAATGGATTTTTTTAATGGACTTCTTAATATCATGGTTTAAATCTGATTTAAAGTCATCAACATTATTGAAATAAAAAATGTAACGTAAAATATTAATATTTTCAAGAATAAGTACATCTCTATACAAATAAAACAATTAAGTTACAAGAGATTGTATTACTTTGATTTTGGATAATTTAATTAAAATAATTATTTACTTATATATTTTTAATATTTATTGTCTATAATTATTTAATATTTAAGGAAATGCCCTCATCCATCACCAAATAATAAGTGTAAACATTGAAGAGTTCGTTTCAATTTCCATTTATTTAGTTTTTAAATTCATTGTATATAGCAACAAACAAGCCAACATAAAATGTATAACAAGCCGTTAAATAAACTGCTGTATTGACTGCAAATATGTTGAATCTGTGTTGCCTCTGAAAAGCTCTTTCAAAGTGTTAATCGGCCAACTGTCCTTGATTCGTTCTGTAACAGTAACCTGTCTATAAATGATCATTTTCCCGTTCGCATACCTATCATTATACGGGCCGGTTTCACATACCGCTTTTCTATTCTTTCTTTTCTTTTCTTTTTCGTATGGCCGTGTGTAATCTCATAAATATAAAGCAAATTAATTTGATCTTGAAACATCGTTGAGTTCTGCATTAAATGCTCGGCTTCACAATGTTTTTTATATTGAATTTTAAGTATAATATTTTATTTTCAATGAAGTATATTTTTTTGGTAGGGACACTCCCTCTAATCCGCACAGGTTGGGACTAAGGGTTGTGGGGATTATAGAACTTTGCAGATTGTAGGTCATTTGGTTAACATGGGAAAAATGTGTATTTTTCTAAAAAATATTGGCAACAGTACACATATAATTAGACAGAACTGAAACCAAACTGGTCGTAATAGTTATTTTGTAATAATAAATGAAAATAATATAAAACATTTTTTTTCAATTTAAAAGGCTATATGTTTTAGTTATTTAATAACATTTGAAACTGCACTTGACAATTTTGTTGTAGCAGCTTATTAATAGGTATTCTTTTGTGCTTGGAGACACTAGTTTATTTATATGTATGTTTATTAAAAGTATTTAATTGTATTTACCAGTTTGTTCTGCCATAAGTATTTCTTAGAGTAATGCAAAGTTATACTGAATGAAAATCTAATCCCATGCCATTCCATGTATCACTACAAATAGTGAATTTCCACAAGTGATTATTCTAGTTACTATAACATAAATAGGCTAATATTTCAGCGGACCTCTTTTCCTGGTCTTTTTATTTTCACGCAAGTGAAAGTTTCATCAATCTTTCAGAGTCTGTGTAGAAAAACTGAAATGTAAAATTATTTGTTTACATGTGAAATGTATGGCGGATTACAGGCATTTGCAGATTGTAGGGTTGCAGATTAGAGGGAGTGTGCGTATATGCCACTCATTTCTAGTTTACGAATTCCGTTCAAAGAGTTCTACCATTTTACAAATACAGCCGAATTTCGGTATATCCCATGCACCGACACTCGGTTTTAACTTAATCCCTGTTATTACTACAGTTTCCCGATTACGTGCACATGCAACTCAATTCCGGTTATTACGACTCTCCGCTTATAACGGCACTTTTTTGAGTCCCTGGAGTTTCGGGATAACCAAGATCCGATCCGACCGTATAAACACAAAAAAAAAAAAAAAAAAAAAAAAAAAATTAATAATGCCTCTTCACCAGGTACACTAAGCGCTACACTAACAGTAGAGCTGTATGCAGCTTTCACACATACACAAAAAAAAAAATTCTTAAGCTTGAAAATCAACTACAAATATGGGCCGAAAAGTGATCCGTTTAGGGAAATATTGCAAAATACCCTAAATTAATTTTTTTTTCCTGAATATTTCTTGGCGGTTATAGGTTCACCGTTTGTAATAGAAATAGTGCGTATACTACAGCTTGTAAAAGGAAAATTTCAGTTTTTTCGAGTACAAAAGTTTCATGATTCGAAGAAACGAAATCTCTAGGGATGAATTATGAGAGACGAGACAGAGATTTGCAGTTGTTTTGCAAGACGAGACAGGCACATTTTGCATTGTGATATACAGATTTTTGCGAGACGAGACAAAGCTTTCCACGATTTTGCGAGACGAGACAGCGTATTTTTAATCTCGCGTCCATCCCTAGAAATCTCCCTCACGAACTTTCTACACAAAGATAAATAAACTCATTATGCCACGGACTCCAAAAAATTCAAGATGATTCCTCATATGCGCACTACGCACCGTCATAAATGAAACAACAGTGTCCTTTACGGGTGTATGTCGAAAAAAAAAATAACTCTGTTTTTAGTCTTACAAATTGAAATAAACGAATAGCACCAGGGTCTCCAAAAAATTCCAGAAGGTTCTTCATAAGCTGCTTTACAAACTGCAAGAAGCGAAAAAGCTGTGCCTTTTGTGAAATTTTCAGAAACAATTCTTAAACATGGATCCGAGCTGCAAGATTTTTCGAAGAGTGACACGCTTTGCGAAAATTTCCGATTTTAAGAATTTTTTCTAAAAGTTTTAAAACTGATACAGATGGATCGTTTATTTCAGTATGTAGTACAGCTTATAAAGAGACAGTTTCAAAATTTGAAGAGCCTGGCCTAATTAGTTTATTTGTACTTATGTACCAAAATCACATGATTTTTTTCGATAACACCGTTAAACCACGCATAGGCGCACCCACGGAGGGGGCTATGGGGGCTGAAGCCCCCCCTAAGGGTAGAAAGTTAGAAGTGAAAAGCGTTAAAACAATGAAAACTGTCGCTAATGAATTAATTTTTTTTAGTTCTTTCTTTCTTTTTTTAACTGTCCTCAAATTCTTTCTAACCAAAAAAGACATTTATTTAAAAAAGTTTTTAAATAAATGCCCACAGTTAGTTGAAACACTGTTACACACGGTTACAACGTCGCTCAAAAGATCAGATAATTATTTATGACTGTATAATGAGTTACATTGCTTGTGTTCTATGGGACAGTCAAGTGATACTTATTGTTTTGACGTTATAAGAGAGTTGTAACTAACCGAGATCACTATGACTGAGTTCAGCAATATTATGTAGCCCAGCCCCCCTAAACTAAAATCCTGGGTGCGCCACTGAACCACTGTATCAAAAAAATTTAATGACATGCGGAATGTTAAAATTTACCGTGTTTACTTGCGTAATAGTTACACATTTTTTGCCAGTTTTTCATGGTGAAAGTCTAGGTGCGACTATTATGCGTGGGCGACTAAACAAGGGGGGGGGGGGGAAGATTCTACTGCAACTTTCTCTTAGTTGCTAACTCAATTAGAAAAATTTTATTATAAGAATTTTGTAAATTATTTCTGTGTTATTATACGAAATAGCTGCATTTAAAGTATCTAAAGTGTGCGGAAGATTAAAAAAAAATTTTTTTTAATGTACAGTTGGACCTCTATTTAACAAGCCTCTACTTTGCGAATTTTTCCTGGGTAACAAGAACATTCTGCGAATTTCTTCGAAAAAAAAAACCTCCAAAGGGCATAATTCATTCTCCACGAACGAAGTTTTTCTTGGGGTTAACTTTTTTTTTTTCTATTTCTCTAAATATTTCTGAACATTGAAAACTTCTTTGTTCTTTTACTGCATTCCATTTTTATCAGCGACCTGGAATTGGTTGCACCAGGTGTTTTAACTCACTGAGAGCAGTAAAATCGCTGTTACTCTCTTAAAAATTTAGAGTGACATTGTCACTCTTACAAAAAGTCACCGGCAAATGATCCCAGATAGAGTGAGATAAGAGTGAGAAAACTGCATTATGACTCTTCATCGATAGGATTCTGTCACCCTAACTGCAAGAGTGAGACAATGTCACTCTTAGAGTAAGGGTGAAGGCGCTATCTGCTCACTCTAGCGAGAGAGTCACCACATTTCCCATGATGCGTTCACTTCAGCAGGAGTGAGTGCGTTGCTTCCACACCCAAACGACGCCATATTGGAATTGGATTGCAGTTGCGAAGTACCAACTGCATACAAGTAATGGAATACTTTTAGCTAACACAAGTAAGTAAAACCTTATAACTTTTCAATTATTGTAAATGTTATTTAAAATTTGATAATTCACAACATATAAGATACATTGATTCAGTGTCGGATCCATTAGGACTCCAGCTCTTCCGACAGACATTGCTTTGGTTAGGGTTAACATTTTGCTTTACTATACATTTTGTTTTTAAGACTTAAACAAGCCTGCTTCTTTTAATTTTATACCCTTTCGAGAAATTGATCTTTGGATCCGTCTCTATACTTGATCGTAGTATGTTATTTATGCTTATATAGCTGAAATCTTGCATTCGTTTTTTGTTTCTGTATATAATATTTGAGCATGTTTTGATGCGTGTTTGTAAATCGGTGGTGCAGTCAGGATTTTATTTCGGGGGTGGAGAGGGCTCTAACCTGTGTATCAAATTGTAAGCAAGCTGTTTCAACTGTAGCCTCAGTATCAAATTTTAAACTAAGTAAAGGGTCAGATTTTTAGGAAGGATACGCGCCTGTTGCAAATAGTATAAACAAAATTTTAAATCAAAAGCAGAAAATAATGATCAATTATATATTGTATGCAATTTATATTGAAATAAATTATAAACGTGGGAAAAAATATTTTGTGATTAAATTTCAATATGTCTATGTGCATCATTTTATCTTATATCCCATTCTAGCACAGATTCACGCTTAGAATATACATATATACGTTGTTAGATCAAAATAACCGCTCTGTTGTTGTGGTGTAATATTTCCCTCTCCACTTTTTACACATACACAAACCTCTCTCTCATGTGGTAAAGTGGATAATTTACGATCGAACACCCCAGATGGCCTCAGGAAAGTCCACTTTTAAATCAGGGAAACCAGCTGAAAGTAGCAGGTGATTCAGAATGTGTGAGCTTTCATTAGTAGTACGAAAAACACAAGGGATACTTGTGCTCGTAAACTGATTCAACGCGGAAAAAAAGTTATTGTTTTTGGTGTTAAATGCGAGATTTTTGGAATTGAAAAGTTTGTATACTGTTTAAGGATAATTCAATAGTATAGTAACGGATAAGTTTAATATTACTGGTAATAAAGGTAAGTGTTACAATATTAAATTTAGTAATACAGTATTAATTTTAGAGCCTTGCAGATTTTGGTATGGTAGATTTTATGTCTTCTGTTGTGTATCAATATTGGTAAATAAAATTCTCAAATTGGTAAAACTTACCTTTTAGCCTAGATACCAATTCAAAATAATGCTAATTTTTTTCTATTGAATTTAATTAACATATGAAATATATCCACAATATTGGCTATATACTGGAAATGTTTCTGAAGTAATTCCATTACTGATAAAGTTTTTAATAGTAGCAAGTTAGTAGTTAGCCCAAATATCTTTACAATGTGTTCACAATATTAAGTAAAAATTCGAAATATTTATAATGTATTCTTAATATTGACAAGTAATTTTTAAAATATTTTTATACCATTTTATTATTTTTCTAATGCTAATATACTCAATCCTTCACATTGTTATTATATTGGAAATAAAAACTAATATTGGTAAAAATTAGCAACATTTATCCATTATATTGTCCATGTTAATGAATTAAATTAAATATATTTAAAATGTATCCACACAGTATTGTGTGTATATTATAAATTTCCCTCATATTGTACTAACAAATATTTTTAATGTGTCAGCATCTTAATATCACAGTAATGGTGAATTAAGACTGTTTATCTACTGTACATTATTTCAAAATTTAAAATCTGATAAATAATTTTAGGTGCATTTATGTACAAATTGCTGAAAAATATATTTTAATAATTAAGTCAAATACTACTGAAAATCCTGTGATGATAAGACCATGATTATCACAGGGGCAAGGAGGGCACATGCCCCAGACACCCCATTTTAAGGGGTCCTTAAATTTTTTCAGAATATGAATTTAGTTTATTAAATTTTCATTCTAAGATACTAAATGCCTGTTTTTTTTTTTCTAAAAGTTGGATGTGTGTGTGGCAAAATAGATCCCAAATGGATGAGCCGATTTTAATGTAGTTTGTTTTATTTTAAAGATGGTATAATCAGAACGGTTCTTCATTGTATTTGATAATATTCACTTCATCTATTCCCCTTAAATAAAGCTTACTTTACACTTGTTCAGTCTAAGACAATTCAAATAATATCGTTGACATTCAATTAATTTTGATTGCTGAATTATTTCTGTAATGTTATGGAAAAAGCCATGCTTTGAGTTGCATTTTTTTAAGACTTCATTTTTAATAAAGGTTATTTCACATATTGCATAGGAAATGTTCATAAACTTAAAATTTATCTAGCATATTTCATTTTAAATTCATTTAATCAGAACATATCTTTGCAGATTGAAAAAACATACTTAAGTGGGGGGGGGTGGAGTGAGTTTGGCTTAGGGACGTATCTAAACCTTAAAAATATCAAGCTGAACTTTCAAAATTACCCACGAATATGTAATTTTTCTCCATTTCTTATGTTTACTTATTTCGAGGGTGGCTGAAGCCCCACCAGTCACCCTCTGGCAAAGGACGTACCCAGGAAGGGGGGTGGGGGTCTGTAACACCTCCGAAATTTCAGTTTTTATTAACAAAGCAATAATGGTGAAGTCTTTTTGTGAAATTTCTGCCTTTTTCATCGTTTGGACCCCCTCCGAAATTTTTGGACCCTCCCAGAATTTTTTTTGGGGTATGTCCCTGCCCCTGCTCTCCTCTCCTAGGGGGGGGATCAAGTTCCCTACCTTGAGCCCCCCCTTATGGGTGCCCATATCATTAATGTTATATTTTTCAAGTATTTAATATTATTCTGTGGTTTTCTGAACTTGCAGGTAGCAGAACAGATTTCATTATTTATTGACATTGTTGAGAAAGCAGACAGCATGGATTTCAGAGTTTGGGTCTTCTACTGGGTATCATTAAGGGTAAATAAATTTATGATATTGGTAAAATTTACTTAAAAATTCAAAATAATTTTAATCCTTTTTCTACTGAATTTAAATGAAATGTATCTGCAATATTGCCTATATTTTGGAAGTAGTTCTGAAGTAGTTCCATTACCAATAAACTTTCAAATAGCACCTCACAGGATTGTAAAACATTGAAAACCCAAACCAGTATTTTTACATAGCAGCAAGTTAATATTTAGCCCAAATGTATTTAAAATGTATCCACAATATTAGGTAAACATTGGTAATATTTCTAATGTATTCCTAATATTGACAAGTAATTAATTTTATAGTATTTTTATTTTTTCATGTTCATATACTTAATTATTCAATATTATCATTAAATTGGAAATAAATACTAATGTAAATTGTAGCAAATTAATATTTACCCATTATATTGTCAATCTTAATGAATTTAAATTAAATTTATTTAAAATGTATCCACAATATTGGGTGTATATTTCAAATATTCCTCATATATATTGCACAAGTATATATTTTTTGATATGTTAGCATCTTAATATATTATTACTTGCGAATTATCACTGTTTATCTGTTACACATTATTTTTGCATTTAAAATCTGAAATAATTTTAAATGCATTCATATACAAATTTCTGAAAAATATATCTTAATAAATAAGTCAAATATTACTGAAAAATATATCTTAATAAATAAGTCAAATATTACTGAAAAATTTAATGTAATATGATTGTTCCCTGATTATCATGGGCAAGCGGGTAAATACTGTGGAAAATACAGAAAGACAATTGTCAGAGTCGGTGAAAAAACAAAATGTAAGGGGGGGCCCCATTTAGACCCATACTTCTGACTCAAGCGACTTTATGTCGTAATTGCTGCCTGGATTTGAGATTGGGGGGGGGGGGGAATGAAGCCCTATAGCCACTCATCCCATTACCCCTCGATCTACCACCGAATCATTTGTTCTTGTGATAATGTTTAAATGTAAATTTTAACTGAAGACTCCTACCTTGGGTGGTCATTAGTTAAATATATATAAATTGATAATAAATGAATATTCATATAAATTGGTTGCTTGTTTAGAAAACGAAACTTTTAGAATGTTTTTTTATGTACTGAATACTCATTTTCTTGAAATATAGGAGAGTTAATAACAGCGATGACTGGGTGATTTTTCAAGAACCTTTGATAAGGGTGAATACTACTTTGGATGTCTTTAGATATAAGTATGTATTTATTTTTAATTATTTACTGTTTCAGTGTATTTTTAAATTTGGGAGTTAATTTTATATTCATATCATATGTTATAAATGTTCCTTATACACATGTCTGTGTGAATTTTATATTATTATTATTATTTGCATTGCAAAGCATCCCATTTTAGAAGAATGTATATCTTAAGCACTGAATCAGATGGGTAGTATATTTCTCACAAAAATTGTGTTTCATTAAGTGTCTCACTGAGTAGAAACAAAATGTTTCAATCAAGTTATTTTTTTTTTACAAGAAATAATGCAATTTCTGAACAGGTTTTAAAAGAATTCAACTATGTCAGAAATTTGAAAATTCAGAATTTCTCTTCACAAGCTGTATTTATGGCTATACAAATGGTTTATAGAAGTGAAATACTCAGAGAAAAATTTATAACATATTGTATTGTCCAAAATAGAGGGAGAATTAGCCATCAGATACAGTTTCCACTTTCGTGAATTTCTCCCTAAAAATGGGATAAGACCTGCAGTTTTGTTGTTCTATAAAAGTTCATCATGCTGTCTATGAAGAAGCATTCTGAATTATACCGAGTTTTTGAGAAGCCTGTCTTTAAAGCTTGCAGAGCCAAGTGATGAATAAAATATGTTACAAGAAAAACTGATTGATTTTGGCTGTTTATCACTTTATTATCTTTTTATTTTCTAGTACTCTGAACTGGTCCTGTGGAAAACCATTGAATTTTTGTCAGTGGCATGCTGTAAAAGAGAAGAAACTATTGGCATTATAAGTGGTATTCATATTTTTGTTTTATTTGTTTATTTATTCTTTAAATGTTCTTAATTACTAGTTCAAAGTCTGCATACTTTTGATCTCTGCGGTCTAATTTTTTCAAAGCTTGTATCGCATAATTTCATAATTGTCAATAACTTTTTTTTTTTTTTTTGAGATGTTTACTTTTTTGTTTAGTTTATTTTTTTCTTATTTTCCAAATTGATTTATATGTTTTTTTTTTAGTTTTTTTCCCTAAAGTGATGTTACTTTGGGGCAGTTAGTGACTATGTATTAAATTTTATAAATTTCATGTAAATTGAGAAAGTTATTAGGGCTGTTCTTAAAAGAAAAAAAAGTATAACTTTTGGTAAAGTTACATCAATGAGTAAAACAATAAATATTTATACAGTAAAATTCAATGTGGTATTCTTTATTAAAGCATTTGACCCAGGCAACTCTTTAGTATATCATTTTATGTTATGCTATATTCTGTCATTTATTTAATCTCTATTATATGTAAATTTTTTATGTCAAGTTGCATATTTGACACCAAGTTAATAAATTGCTTGCAAAATCAAGTCTTATTTGCAACATTTTATGAAGTAACAATGAAATAAAGTATAAAAATCAATTTTTAGTCCCTTCAGATTAATTTTTTTACTCTGCACCCTCACTACCTCTTAAAAATATGTTGTAAGTAAAACCTTGAAACTCCTGTAACTTTTATTATTATTATTATTATTATATGTTGTCACTGCTGTTGTTGTTTAAAATGTAAACTGTAAAATGCTACTTTCAGAGATGAGATTTAAGAATTTAGTTTAATATTCAGACCTTTTTCAATGTTTATAAAGAATTCAGTTTTTTCATTTTTTTCAAAAATTTTCTGATTTTTCAGTAAGGCAAAATTGTATATAAGTAAGATAGATTTAGTATCAATAAAAATTAAAATATTTATTGCTCTTGAAATTCATAAGTATAATTGCTCAAAAGTTGTTTGGACATTCTTTCAGACTTTTTTTCCTTTTTTGTTAATCTCATATCTGTACTTTGGTACAAACCAAATCGAAAACTAGCCTACCAGTTTTGACACCATATTACATGTACCACCATTAGTGGTAAAAACAGATGAAATATATTATTTTTTAATTTTACTAATACAATATGTAAATGTAAACTTTACTTCCTTAGTAAATTCAGATTTTTTAAGCCTGCAGTATTAATAAAGTGCAATAACCTTGTCAGTGTTCACATGTTGTCATATGTATATTTGAATATTACTCAAAAATATCTTTAGTCTAGTTTTTAACTGACTTCAAGAAGATCTAGGTTATTAATTGGGGTCAGTACTCAGAGGTGTAGCAAGAATTTTCAGTGCCCGAGAACAAATTTGCATCACTTCCTGTTTACCAAAATGCGCTGGAAAAAGTTTTATATACAAATTGGTGCCTTTTGGATCCTATGCCCTGGGACAAATGTCCCCCTCTAGCTACACTTCTGAGCATTGAATCCTTGTAATTTACCAGACTGGATATGAAAAGTATTTTCAAACTTCCGTTTAATTATTTATTTCTTTTGTTTATCTTCCACATATAGATGTGATCTTTGCTAAGAATGTTGTTATTTGATGATATTTTACTTGCTGTGCATGAAAAGTTTTTATTGCAAAGTTATCACTTATTTTTTACTCAATTTTTGATGTACCTAAAATATATTACAAGTCCTGAATATTTTCTATTTTTTAATTGATTGTAATAATTTGCAAATTTAACTCACCAATAGTAAGTAATGTGTTTAATATTTATTTTGTCACTATTAGTTTGATGTTTGTTATTACGCACAGGTTACTGTGATTCAGGGATAATTTTATTCCAAATTGCTTTGATATGGGATTTTCGCTTCAATACTGTCCCCAATTATTCTTTTTTGTGTTACCTCAGAGGATTTACCTCACAAAATAAAATTTTTGTGAAGTAAATCCTACAATGTGTTCCTTACTTTTAATAAAGTATTTTGTGCTCTCAATCACTTTGCATATCAGTATATTCTAATATTAATAGAACATAGAGAACAGATTATTTTATAAAACAGTACAAGCATTTCTTATCTGTAAAATTAAAGTTTTTTTTTCTTTTATTTTTTGCAGGTAAAAAAAATAGATTTTTTTTTTTTTGAGCTGCTATATTTAGGTTTTGTTGCAGTTTTTTTTTCCATTTGCTTTTATGTTCAGTGGCAAAATTAAAATGTAAAAGGCAGCTTAAATTCTACATCTTTATTTTATTCATTTATTCATAATTTGTACAATTTTAACAGTAGGAACCCTGTTTCCCTTCCCTCTCTTACTCAGAAGGTTACAGTATATGTAAATGTTTCTTGAAAGTATTTATTATTACCATACATAAATATGGTAATATGAAAAATGGTAATAAGAAAGTATTTATTATTACCATTTTTCGGTATGCTTTTGTGCTGTTCCAAAATTGTATTTAACCTGCTCCTAAAGGTGTTCCAAAATGTATGTAGATTTGCAGACTTTTTATTATAAAGTTATCCTCCGATTTTAGTGAAACTATAAACAAAATGTTTTCTGAATCAAATGAAAAGATCTGCTGACTTATTCCTCTGTAAATTCATCACCTAGTTGAAAGTGTTAAGCTGTGCTTTAGTTTGGAGATTTAAATTTGACACTAATCCATGTACACACAAAACTAATTTTAACTAATTTTATTTCTGTATGTATTTAACATAGATCTAGTTTATGCTCTAGTATATTCTAGCTGCCAACTCTTTCTGATTTTGAGCCTTTCTTCAGTCTTATTCAAATTATGGGGAGGGGGGAGGGTACCCTTTTTTTATTAGGATAGAATAGCAGTTATGTTTTAACTTTTAATTCTGTAATTACTTGTTGAAGTCATAATTTTTATCTTCCAGATGCTGTTAGAAGAATCCCTGAATGTGAAATAGTATTGAAGTACTCATATTGAATCCAGTGATTGTATTTTATATAAATGTAACAATGTAATACAATTAAACCAAATTTGTAATAATTTGTTGTGTGTTCACTGCCATTGCTTTTATAATTCATTCAAACCTGCATGAGTCTCAATAAGAGATATCTTCCACTTTTTTCAATTCGTAGGCTATTTTTTACTTCTGCAGTTCTGTAATAGTTTAAATTTTTTTTTTTAATTTAGAACGCATCGTAAACTAAAATTTGCTAGGCTGAAGACTACTCTGGACTTGGAAGTTCCATTACTCATGTTTTTATTAAGACTTTGCTTATATATTTTTATTAACTGTTTTTTCTTTCTTTTTTTTTTTGGCCCTCGTATTAATTGAACTTTGTTCTAACATACTAATGAGTTTTTCTGGCTTTACTTTCATTTATTGTTCTAAATCTGTTTTCAATAGTATAATAATTCTTGCATAAAATCTATATTAAAAGAATTTTTTTTTCAATTTGAAGTTTTTAAAAGATTAAGTAATTTGTAGCTATTTTGCTGTAAAAGTGAAATTGAAATAAATAAAATCACACTTAAAAATAAATAAAGAAATGAATGTGTATATATATTAAAAAATTAAGAAATGGCTTTTATTTTGAAGTATGTATAAATTATGTTCAGAACAGGAATTTGGTTTTTTAAGAGGTGAAAAAAAAAATCTTTTTCTGTGAATCACCACCCTCCCCCCTCACCCAGACATTATCTATGGAGGTTAATATGGTTCACCCTCATGCTCTAAACTTCAATTATTTCTTTGCGTTATGGCAAGTCTACAAGAGGGGTGTCTTCTTGGGGGGGCTGACTTGGGTGGTGAACTTTTTAAGGATTCTAACCTGTATTCTTGCTCATGCCTCTAAACCTTAAATAATGGTTTTTGGACAAGACAAAAATGTTGGGGGATTCAAGGTTTTGATTTATGAATTATTTGGTTTTGATTTACATTATTTATGTATTGGCCTGCACAAAAATATTTCTTTACCCCTTTTCACAAAAAAAAGAAATCAATCAATATAAAGTAGTTTCCATTTTAGAAATATTTTATTCCTTTTTCTGGGGGAGAGGGAAGAATAGAAAAATAGGTATTCTCTTAAATTTCCAAACATGATATGTACATTAACAGAGGTTATCAGCAGATATATTTATATTTTGATTTACCCAACAATTATTTATTCATTGATTATTTATTTATTTTCATTAAAGATAGCTATTGCTCTTTAAAACTTATTTTCCGTGTTTCATAATTCTGTATTTGTTCGTATAAATGACTGAAATTAATTTCAAATAATTTCTTCGATAACAATTCAATCTGATCATTTCTTATTTATTTAAAATTAAATAAAGACTTGTTAATTGTAATAAAGTTGAAAAGATAGTTTGAATAAATTATGCTAAATAAGACTATTTAAAAATCAAAATTATTAGTATTCTTTGATTTATTAAATATCTATCATGAACTATTTTTATTGTTTTGTTAATACTGTTGTAAGTGAATTTTCTGAATGTACATAGGTAAAAAATAAGCTTCAGGATTTTTTATTCATCAGAGAAAAGTAACATTGAACATATCAAATATTTCTGCACATGTTGAGTAATATGATGGAAACCATTATCCACTTCTATGTCCATGTTACGTTTATAGACTTAACCAATGACACAAACATAAACTGTTAACGAATTCTGTAACTAAATAGATCTAGAGGTTATGGAGGTTTGTTTTAGTAACCATGTGGAACTCTTGGGGTACCTTTTAGTGATGCCATCATCTGATTATTAAAATGAAACTCTGTACTCCTTCTTAATCTGTTTAATTTCAGAATAGGCTGTTATTTTAAATACTGTATGTTTTGTGTCAACAGTCCACATTTCACTCACTGGAATGAAAGCAAGAATCTAAAAATGCATGGGTCAGATATTACTTGTACCATTGAGCTACGTAAAATTTATTTTCCAGCTGTTATGGATCATTCCGAACATGACAATAATCCAGATAGCTCAGAAATATATCTAAGAAGTTCTGATATGAAATAATTACAATTTCTATCTTTGATACTGAATATGACAATAGATACATTTTTGGATATTCTGATCTTTAAGATTTTTTCTAACAATATTGAGTTAACATTAAAAAATTTATCAATTGAGGGCTACTTCAAAAATATTTCCAATACAACCCTATATTAAGAATATATTTTTTTGTATGTTAAATTCAGTGGAAAAGGTATTAGTATAGTCATACTGAAAGTATAATGTTATTTTGAGAATTTATCAGACCTAAATGCTAATTTTTACCAATATTGGAATTTTATTTACCAATATTGGAAACTGTTTATTCTCAATGTGTTCACTTACTACTTTGTAATATTATTGGTTTTTGATATCAATGTTTTCACAATATTGAGTTAATATTTAAAAGTTCATTGGTAGTGAGACTGCTTCAGAAATATTCTCAATATATAATTAATATATCAATACACACTTCATATGTTAATTAAAATTTTACAAATAATAATAACATTTTGAGCATATATCAGGGCTAAACTCTAGTTTTTACCAATACTGGAAGTGGTCTTTACTCTCAAAGTATTCACATATATGTAAATTTTAATAATTAAAAGTAATTAGTACTTAATAATATTGGAAATATTTCTAATATACACTCAATATTATTGATAAATTTCAAATACTTTAAGATTCAATAGTATTAAAATTTGACTTCAAATGGGCAAAATATTAAATTTATAATATTGGATTTTATTTTCAATGAATTCACAAGATTGGATAAATATTGATGCTATATAGAAAATATCTTTTAATGTTTGCCAAATATTTAAAAAATAATAATAATCAATGCTGTTACCAGATACATTCATATATATATATACATATATATATATATTTATAAGGAATTATTTTAATTTCCCTAAAATAGTGATAGCCAGAAGCAAGGCATATGCAAGGAATAAATCCAGGGCCGTACCCAGACAAAAATTTCAGGCAGGGTCCAAACCGTGGAAAAGGCAGAATTTTTCACAAAAAGACGTCATTATTATTATTTTATTAACAAAAATCAATTTTTTTGGGAGGGGGGAGGGTCCGGACCCCTGGATACGGTCTCGAATAATCACCCTATAAAAAGTGGCGGTCACTCTTAAAAAGGGTCATAGCTCACTCTTGATCAGAGCGCTCCACTCTTTAAGGGATGGCGTGCTGTCACCCTTTCCTTAGAGTGAGGCACTCTTTCCCGGAGTGGGTTTTTGAATTCTCACTCCTAGTCCAGAGTCAGAAATGTCACTCTTCAGAATAGTGATTTCTCACTCTATGGAGGTTGGCTGATTTTTGTCACGAAGGTAGGGTGATATATCACTCCTCAGCACTGGTTTTTCACTCTTGATTATTAAGAGAGTAAAAAACAGACTTTTTCAGCAATTAAGGATCACGGGTGCTTAAATTTAATTATGTCCGTCAGTACCACATGAGGGTAATGTATTCTTAATTTACTTGTTTTAATAAATACGATAATTACATTCAAATTCATTAATTTTATTGTAAAATGATTTACTTAAAACCAAAAATGCGGTGTCATTTTGGACCTTTTTTTTTTTTCCCCTTCTTCTGTTTCTCCTTGGATATTCCCTTTTGATAAGTAAAAACAAATGCAAATCGTTATTATTTATTTTTAAACAGTGTGAGTAACTACTTTTTTCAATAATATTTAGTGTTTATAAATTTAAAATCAGTTGTATGCTGTTTAAAGCATTTAAAGGATAAGTCTCTATTTAACGAATTTTCCATATAGCGAACTTTTTTCCGGGATTTAGCGACTTCCTTAAATAGAGGTCCGACTGTATTTTTACATTATTTTACGCATTTTGCGAGATCCAAGAAATTCCCCCGTGGTAATAGTGGCGTCTCTTCCATTCCTGTAGACCAGTGGTTCCCAACTAGTGGGCTGCGCTTTCCTTGGGGGGGGGGGCGATAAAAACAAGCAAAGATCAAATAATAATACATGCTTCAAAAAGTCATCTTTATAGTTCGCACTTTATTCTTATTGTTATTCCAAAGCGTATCTATTTTCGCTTGAAATGTTTATTTCAAACTTCACGGATAACATTATTCTGTAGAAAAGGCGACTCAATGTTCACTTATGCGCCATCGTAAATCTGTGTGTGTGTGTGGGGGGGGGGGGGGCACAATTTTAGAAGGTTGGGAAGCACTGCAGACGCAGCTTCAGCAAATGTCGAGCGGTACGTCGCCTTCTCACTTGTGTTGTTCGGGCTCGCTAGTGTATACTAGAGATGAGTTCGGGCTCAGAAGCCCGAGCCCGAAGACTTTTAATACGATGTCCTCCCGAGCCCGAGTAATATTATTTAAGTCGGAGCCCGATCCCGAAATTTCAGCTAAAGATAAAAAAAATTCAATTACTTCTTTGATTTTTTTTTTTCCAATGTCAAGATAGGAAGACAAATGCAGCAAAGGAATGATAAAAAAGAAAGAAAACACACACACACACGCAAAAGAAAAAAAAAAAAAAAAAAAAAAAACCTCAGCTGTATCAAATAGTCTATGAATCATCCGAACGGTCCCTGGCCGCCCAGTAAGCGGTCTGCAAGTGAGGACTTAGATAAGGCTTGGCAAAAGGGGTGGTGGTCAGCATTAGAGATGAGCTTTTTGAAGCCCGAGCCCGAAGACTTTTAATCCGAGCCCCGAGCCCGAGCAATATTATTTAAGTCGGAGCCCGAGCCCGAAATTTCAGTTAAAGATAAATAAAATTCAATAAAATTCAAAACGAAAGCAATTCTTTGATAGAATACAATGAATTTTGCCGTTTGTGCAAATTAAAGACAAATATAGTTGCAAATTTTTAATGCACTTTCTATCTCTTTATATCTATGTTTATGAAATAATGTCCGATCTCATGACTCACTAAGCAATATAAGCCGCCGTTTTGAAATACCCAAAGAGCTTCACGCGCCTTCTAGGTACCCGTGCCGCTATTTTTTTTAAGTACTTTTATTTTCCATATGAATCACTTTTTAAAAATATGTTTCAAGGAGTATGTTCAATAAAATAGAAATTTTTCACGAGCCCGAGCCCGAACGCAGTTGTGAATTACAGAGCCCGAGCCCGGTTCGGGCCTGGGCTCGGGCTCGGGCTGAGCCCGTCTCATCTCTAGTCAGCATCCATGTCCTGGTCCAGGTCACAGAGAGTATACAGATAGGACTTGAAACAATACGAAGCCGATGCAAATGTTTTAGAAGACAGTCATGGCCAGTGGCGAGTCTAAACTCAGCCACCATTTTATAGAGACACGGAAAAGTTTATCTTTCCAAGGCTTTTGCAATGTTCTAAGTTCGGGGCCCTCTCGGAACTTTTCTGATAATCTGTTTTTAATAAAACGTTTCATTGTTTCATAGGGAACACTGGAGTGAGAGCTTTGTAGAATTAAGGCACCCCTTTTCGCCAGGGAATTTCCTTCTGTGATAGAATACAATAAATTTTGCCGTTTGTGCAAATTAAAGACAGATAGAGTTGCAAACTCTCAATGTACTTTCTAATTCTTTCTATCCATGTTTATCCAATAATGTCCGATCTCATGATTCACTAAACAATATAAGCCGCCGTTCTGAAATACCCAAAGAACTTCACGCACCTTCTAGGCGCCCGTGCCGCTATTTTTTCTTTTTTATAAGTACTTTTATTTACCTCGTGAATCACTTTTTAGAATCTGTTTCAAGGAGTATGTTCAATAAAGGAGAAATTTTTCACGAGCCCGAACGCCATTGTGAACTTACAGAGCCCGAGCCCGTTTCATCTTTAGTGCACACCCAGCGTTATATTATACATAATATGGAGAACCCCATAGCAGAAACATTCCGAAAAACAAATATTGGAGGGTAGACTGGAAACAGAATAAAGGATGCTCAATCATCGCGTGGAAACGTGTTTTGGCACCGTAGCCATGGCAACTTCGCATGCAAAAGATCAAAAGATATAATAAAGGAGGGGAGGGGGGGTAGTAAGAGGGAAGAAAAACAGTGTGCACAGAGGATCATACAAAAAAAAAAAAAAGGGGGGGGGGATAGCAGTTGTGATGGGATCTGAATGGGTAGTATAAAGGGGACCGCCTCTTCATTAGGGATTCCATTTCTGCTCGAAGGACAGGAGTCGAAAATTGGAAGGCAGGACCCTGCCATTATGTAAATGGCCGCGGGGCAGGAAGGGGGGATATTTCGTGATCGACACGGCCCCCGACTCACGTTTACCTTCTTTCAAACACTATAGTTTACGCGCAGATTATGTAAGAAAGCGGCGGTTAAGATAGCTGTTATATTATACCTCTCGCTAAGTCTTTTTTAATGCTGGTTCAACAGATGAGGGAGATAAATTGAAATTCTTTTCGTCGTCGGTGACCTCATTAGGAAGCGAATTATAATTGCGAGGCTTCCGAAAAGAAAACCTTGTTCGCGGAACAATGGTTCTTTTTACACTTTGGATAAGGCGAGAATATTTTGGCATTTCAATTAGAGTATCGTGTTTACTCGCGTAATAGCGGCCCTCGCATAATAGTTGCATCCCACTTTATGGAGAAGAAAAAATAGCTTTAGAGTTACAATAGTATGCTGTAAATTGACTCCGCATAATAGTCGCACCTAGACTTTGGCCATGAAAAATTGGCAAAAAGATGTGCGACTATTACGCGAGTAAACACGGTTATGCATATGCACCCGTGACCGAAGATTGCAGGTCGTCATCCAATAAATGAGATGAAACGGAAGGTTCGGTGACCTATCCATGAATGAACTCAATCAGCCAAATCGATGTAATCGCCATCTGTGAAATTGAATGAAGGAATAACTAATTGCTTTATTTTTGAGAGTTTTTTTTTTTCTCGAAAAAATTAGACAAAAAATTTAGAATGTCTTTTTAGGACTTGGAGTGTGAACTGTTATCAGTTCACAGTATAATTGCTGATAGTTCAGTATTGCAGACAGTTCAGTTCAATTGCTGATAGTGCTGATGGTTCAGTATAATTGCTGAGTATATGGAATTTTGCAATATTTCCCGGCCCATTTTTTGGAGGCTGTTTTTGTGCTTAGGAAATTTTTTTTGGAAGTTGCATGAGACATACAACTTGATTGTTATTATGACATATTACACCGTGAAAAAAACTACTGTTAGATGACGGTCCATTCTCGGCAGCAAAATTTCAAAAGAATCTTGTCACACTACGGGTGACCGTGAAATCGCATTATTAAGATTTCGAGTGTTGACAGTAATTTGATGGCGTCAGACATTCATAGGTTGTTGACAGGGGCGTAGCCAGAAATTTTTCATGGGGGGGGGTTACGACTACTACAACTCATATATATGCATACGTGTGTGTGATAATTTAGTGAAGAATATACATTTTGTATGGCTAAAAATTTCTCATGGGGGGTTATGACCCCCTAAACCCCCCCTTGGCTACGCCCCTGTTTGTTGAGTATTGACCGTAATTTTATGAATATCTTACGCTATAGGTTATCGGGGATTTATCATAACTCTATACGAATATCTCACACTAAAAATGTTCGAGGATTAACAGTAATTCTGTGAATGTCTCACCTACAGACTGTTGAGGATTAGTTTTATAGGGTGGGACATTCATTGCATTGCCAAGCATTCATCGTAAGATTAGTATATTGCCATGATGATCAGCTCGTATTAAGGCATAATCTTGGCCCAAATGTAGACCCTCATAGTAAAATAGCTCAGAAAGTATATTTCATGATATATGAAAAGACCAGCTTTTTTTCAGCTTCCAAAACACTTATCGACACGCAAGCAGAAAATGTGTGGGTTGGTGATTTCGAAGATGAAGAAAGGCGGACCTTTTAGAATATCTGTATAACATATGCGTTTTTTACTAACCTAGAATTGAAGTTTGAGAAGCGGAGGTGGCCGAAGGGATTTGTTTTTATAAGGGTTTTGAATGGTATTTTTAATGTTTTACTATTTTACTATAAGGATAAAACTTCCGTAATTTTTAAGTCTGTTAATTAAATCAACTTGCTGTTTTTCAATAAAAAGCAACCTCTTTAAAAGTTGTTCAAACAAATGAAGAAAACAAAACGAAAAAGCCAGCAGACTTTTGACGCGTAGACCTTTTCAAAGGTTTAAGTTTAAGATATAAACTATTTACATTTACCAACTTAAGATTAACATTTCTGTAACAAGGCACTATCCTCTTAAAAAGGTTGAGCATTCTTCGGCTTCTGTAACAAATTTTTGGTATGGAGTATTATAAATAAAGTAAGCACACTTCATTACATTAACTGCAGTGAAACTTGTGCATAACCATAATGATACACATGTTTAACAATAAACCTGACTATAACATTTTTTTTTTCTAATTTTTATTTATTTATTTATGTCCTGACAGAATTTTTGTTTATCAGTAACGCTGCCAGGATTTTTTTGGGCGGTGGCAGAGAACTCAAAAACTAGAATGCTCTAAATAACTTGTAAAAATCGATATAATATATTTTTTGTACCCCGTTATTTTACTTAAAAGTGTTAGCATATAAAAATTAATTTAAAAAGACATGAAACATAAAAATGAATTTCAAAAATCGAGTTTAAAATGTTTACAGTTGGAACAACATATTAGGGGAAAATTTTTTTGATTTAAGTCTGTAGAACCGAACCTCAAATTTCTCAAACGAACTTTCAAATATATATACGATGAAGAACTTTAAAATTTATCCAAGAATACACACACACACATATATATATATATATATATTACTTTCAAATACATATATGTTTCAGTGAAAACCCGAAATTAGACAAAACCCAAATTAACTATAGGGAAAACGCATTCTGACTGACTACGCTAGGGGAAACACGTTTTCACTAATGAATTTCGAGAAATTTAGTAGTATTCATTAAATATTATATGCAGTAACTATTTGGTGGATGTGTTATAAATAGGCATTAAAATTAGGTATTACATTAATTTCCTTATGTTCATAAATTAAAGAGTTCACTTCAAACCAAGATAGAAAATGTGTAATTTTTGTACAAAAGTTCACCCTATTCACAGATTTTCAGATCTGAATTCGATTTTAGCCACAAATTTTCTTGCAGGTGGTCAGGTGCCCCACTCAAGAGCGATCACCGTATCAGTATAGAAAGGGAGCTGTGGGAACTGGACACGGTTCGTCCGCTTTTCTTAAATAGAAGATTGTTCTTCAAAGAGATGTCCCTGTATGAAAAATGGTTCGCATTGCAATTCTAAGAGTTACAGTGGTTTGCCTTCTCGAAATAAGTAATTTGTAATAACGGCACTGTGTTGAACGAGATCCAAAGAAAGTTTTTTTTTCTTCTCTCAAATGATAAGTTCTTTTCCTCAGGGGCGTAGCCAAGGGGTGGGTTATGGGGGTCATAACCCCCCCCCCCCCATGAGGAATTTTTTGCCATACAAAATGTATATTCTTCGCTACATTATCACACCCACGTATACATATATATGAGTTGTAGTAGTCGTAAATCCCCCCATTAAAAATTTCTGGCTACGCCCCTGCCAAACACTGTTTTACGAACTATAGTTTTAAAGTAACCCTTGTTATAGAATATATTGTAGAAATTATGCAATAATTGTTGCAATTATAATGCAATAATTTTTTTTTAACAAAAATTATTTTGCAATTATAATGCAATAATTTTTGATATTACAAATAACATTGTTTAACAAATCAGTCAAAACCCGAACAAAACGGGTTTTCCCTAGCTCTCTCAGTTAAAACGCGTTTTCCCTAATTAATTCGGGTTTTGACAGATTTCGTGTTTTCACTGTAAACCATGTACTGTATCCACTGTATACCATGAGAAACTTTTGAAATGTATTCATGAATGCGTATTTTTCTACATATCTTATGTTTACTCATTTCAGGAGTGGCTGATGAGGCTACAGTTGCCATTCCCCTGTTTAATCAATGTATTTAGAACCTGTCGACAGTGATAATCACTTAATACACTCGCTATCTACAGATGTTCCTAGTACCCATTTTCTAGGTTGAATACAATAGGAAGACAATAAGAGAATCTGCCCAGAAAGGATGTGCAGTACGCTGCCATTCACATGACGTCACCAAAACGCCACGTCAAAAAGCTCTATTACAGCGATTCCCAACCTTTTATCGTAGTGCTTCCGCCAACAAACCGTGGCGACCCCTTCCGCACATTCCTCAGCATAAATACAGTTTTTTATTTTTCAACAATGATACGGGGTTGTTAAAAACCCGTTTTTTTTTTCATAAAAAAGCCAACCCACTGGGTTTTTTCAGGGTTTTGGGGGTTTTTTTCAAAAGGCATGGGGTTTCAGAATATTTGAAAAAAAAAATTGCTTATCACTAAATGCAACTTAAAGCAAACTAATTAATTACAAAAATCGATTATAAATAAAAAGTCAAAGTAAAGGTTAATTTAATAGTAATAACAGATTACAATTATTAATCATACATGAAAAAATGTATAAATCAATAACAATAGCAAACCGAATCATGGTTTGCTCTTAGATAAATTGACTATTAGTAATAATTTTATCAGTGATATACTAGTGCTTAATTGCAACTTTTTAAACTAATGATATTTTTATGGTTAAAAAATCCTAATTCATTTTAATACAGATAGGCATAAAAATTTACTCTAGAAAGTTTTAATGCCTATGTGATTTTTTTTTTTCTTTCCTTAGGTAGTGGTGGTGTAGGGGGGGGGGAGGGAGGTAGGGAGCTGTTTATAAACTTTACAAGTGGTGTACCGATGTTAAGCGATGTATTATCTACGTAATTGACCAGACGTTCCTACGTAAGTTGAAATTTTGAAAAAACCCAGTTGGGTTTTTTTCAAGTCGGCTTTTTCGGGTTGGGCAAAATCATAACAACCTTGACAATGAACACCGTGTCGCCTTTTCTACAAAATAGTGACATCGGTTAAAGTTTCAATAAACATTTTAAGCGAAATTAATTATGCTTTGGAGTAAAAATAAGAATAAGTATTTTTTTTTAAAAACATACTTTACACTTGCTCTTCGCCTGTTTTTCTCGCGCACCTTTGCAAATACTCACAGGTTGGGAACCGCTATTCGACCCGTCTTCCCATCTACCTGCGATAATATATTCACATCCAGCAGTCTTCATTCTGGGCCCTGCTTCATTTCGCGCTCAACAGACGGCCTTTTCCCCATTTGTTTACTTTTGAAGATTCCGTTCGACTTGCTCTCCTCTCTACACACACACCCTCCCACTTTTTTTTTTTTTTTTTTCCCATGCAGCTTTTTTTTTTTTTTTCTCTTTGTGTTGTTGGAGCGTGACACGTGTCGGCGGGATCGGAAACTTCCTCCAGTCTTGTACTTCAATTCCAAGGCTTTTTTTTTTTTTTTTTTTTTTCTTTCGTTGTATTTTTTCTCTCTACTAGGAAAAAAGGGGAAGGAAGAGAAACAACAGAAGAAAAAGAAAGAGAGAGATTTAAAGCGAAACAAAAAGAAGAGGAATAACTCAGACAAAAAGCAGTAGTTAATGATAGACTGCAGTAGAACTGCAAGAATTGGGAGATCAAGACCGCCCTCGAAATACCCAAAAAAGCATTCACAGTTGGACCACAACGACTATATTCAAACACATGGATGTTTTAATGATTATTAGATAACTTATTGAAAATGCATGAACCCTCTCGTCACCGATTTATGAAAAATCAGAGAAAAAAATCTGTCTAGCATTGAATGCATCTGAAATATTATTATAAATCATGCAAAAATATTTTTTTCTAATGTCGATTCATATTAGATTTTTCTAATATTAATTTCTGCATTTTCGAAGCATTTTGTTATGCTAAAATTAATTTAAAAGGATGCACATATTAGGTAAAGGTTGAGGAATAAGAAAAAAAACTATACTTACCTTAAAAAGAAAAAAAAAACGGTAAAAAAGCAGCGTCCATATTTTCTTAATTTTTCTCCTGAAACAATGAAGCGAAAACTGTAGAAAAGGATCTAAATGGACTAGTACTGCAATCTAGGCACGATTTATGCATCTAGTGAAGAGCCTCCTATACTTTCTACATGAATGAATGATATTGATATCACTGAAAGAAAAAAATACTCCATTCAATTGTTTTCTCTCTAAATATGGCTATTTGAAGTAGGAGCCTCCTATGAGGTTCAGGGTGACGAGAGGGTTAAATGAATAGTGAAGTCTCTTCAAGGGAGTTCTACCTGAAGAGCGATCCTCGTCCAAAAAAATGAATAGTGCTCCCAGTGGCGCACCCAGGATTTTAGTTTAGGGGGGGGCTGGGCTACAAATACTGCTGTACCCGGTTATAGTGACCTCAATTACAGCTATAACTCTCTTATAACGTCAAAATATTCTGCGCCAGTCGACTTGCCCATAGAATGCAACCCCACGAGCAATATAACTCATTTTAGAATCAAATAATTATATGATCTTTTCAGTGATGTTGTAACCAAGTTTAAGCGTGCTTCATGCTCTAACTGTAAGTTTTTATTTAAAAACTAACATCTTTTTTTGGTAAAAAGTATTTTAGAAATAATTTGAAGACAATTTTTAAAAAGAAAACATTTAACTCATTAGTGACAATTTTCAATACTTTTCACTTCTAATTTCCCACCTTTAGGGGGGGCTTCAGCCCCCATAGCCTCCCCGTGGGTGCGCCTATGAATGCTCCCTCACCCCTATGGGCTGACACTAACAGTCAAACTGTATGTCTCATGCAACTTTCAGAAAAAAAATTCATAAGCACGAAAATGTTCTTCAAAAATGGGCCGGGGAGTTTCCCGTATTTTTTTTTTTTTTTTTTTTTTAATATCGCAAAATTCCTTTTCTTTCCTGAGTGTTTCGTAACTCCTATAGATTCACTCCTCCTATTCAAGAGTTGCATGATTTTCTAGTTGAACAGCCTTAAATCTGTTTTATCATTTTTGTAACAAAATTATGTATTTTCTGTGACATTATACTCAGGACCGACTTCCACAGTTGGGGACTCACCAGAGCACAGGTACTTCTGGAGGTTCCCTGCACAAAAATTTAATGTAGAATTTTTCTTAAATTGGAAATAATTTACGTATCTCAAATCATCCAAGCATGAACACTTATTTACTTTACATTAAAATTTCGAAATAGATTTCTTGTCTACTTTGGAAAAAAATAATAAAATATACGTATGGATAAGCAAAGTTTTTGATGATATTAAAGGTAGGGATGCACCGAATATCCGGCTGATTTTTCTTTATAATCGCATATCCAATCCAAATCACAATCACCGTTTATCCGACTTGTTTGCGGATATCCGGCGCACTACTACATAAGCTCTATCCACAGTTCACAAAGTCTGTATTTTTTAATGTTTTCTTCTTCCTGTTATTACTAACACGCATAGTCAAAAAATGTTTAAAACATTCTAATGTGATTTCCTTTGGAATTTTAGACCACCACCAAGGAGAACAGCCATTTGGGTTTGAAATCAATTTGAAACCAGAATTTACCTAGTACTACCTTTATTTTCAGATTGTAAATTAAGATATTAAGTTTGTTATTAAAACATAACTTTATATAAAGTATCTTTCTTTTTTTAAGTTAAACAATTACAAATCTATTTTTGATTAACTTGTACGTTAAAACGTTATATTTATCCAGGGTGGCAAACAAACTATCCTTTTCAAAGTCCTTCATATTTCCCTGTTATCCTCATTCAGACAGATTAAGCTCTATGGGAATTCTAGGGACTAAGGAAGCTTTGAAGCCCCTCTATACAAAAACTGTCTAGGCCTGAAGGTCAATGAGAATTTCTTTCCAAGGCCGACTTGGCAACAGATTTCTGGCCAATAGCTAAAGTGGAAGGCGGATTAAGATGGTGAACTTACAGTTAATTTTACTGACCACTGTGAATGAGTCTAAGAACTGTGATTTTTGTGATAACTTCTTTCGTGTCGTATCTTACACCACAAATTTTTCCAATTGCTTGTTTCAAATTTTAAGAGGCGAAACAACGGTTCTCCTAAAAAAAGTAATTTTCGTCCTCTTTCCCCAGCCATGTTGCAAGATCAGCGTCTTATTATCCATGGGCAAATCGGGACTTTGCCCAGGGCCCCAGGCTCGAAAGGGCCCCCAATTTCAAATGTTGTTATGAAATATTCTTTTTTATGTCAAATTTTTCGAAAAATAAGGGGCCTCCAAATTCATCTATGCCCGGGGCCCCTGTGGGTCTTAATCGGCCCCTGGGTAAGATAACTGATAGGATATTGTAACTTGTAAGATGACGAACTAACCCCGGAATGTATGAATTAACATTCATGAATACTTTATTAGCAAATAATTTTAATAAGAAATAGAAAAAAAAAACATTTGAATGCACAGGTCACATTTTTGAGGTCTTTGGTTTGGTTTCTCCACTATCATATCCGGAACACTCAATAGGAGCCCACTTTAAGAACTGATAACGAAGTTCATCCTTGCCTTCTTCGGCGCATAGGATGCAGAATTTATGCTTTACCCCCCCCCCCCCCCCTGCAAGTTCATATCATCTTCAGTGTCTATGTACGGTACATAATGAGAATAGTCGTCTCCAGAAAATGAAGAAAACTTCAAAGAAGAAAATTGCGGTTTCTTCTTCGCTCCTTTCATTTTGTTTGCCTTTTTAGTCAATCTTTTTTTTTTTTTTTTGTATTTTTAGCTCTTTCTCTTCCTTCTTTTTTTCTTCCAAAACTTGTTTTATGGGAGTTCCTGATAACACAAGCGACGGCCATTTCTTCCTCGGCTTTCTCTCACTCTTCTCTCAAAATTTCAACTGCCTGCCTTTAATTGTTTTTGTTATGTCTTATGTGCCCTTAAGGATGGATAAGAAATGAAAACATGGAGTAAATATATTTAGAAATGCGTGTAGGGAAAGAGGACGAGCTGAAAACTATTTGTCATCTTTCCCCTTCACGCCATTTTTGCAAAACCAACGTTTATTAGTACCTAAAAATATATTTTTAAACATGAATCTACAATAAATTTGTCCGCAGTAAGCTGAGAATTCAGAATATTTTAGTGTGAGAACATAAAAAGACTTACCGTAGAATCTTGATTCCTTACGTTGATACGGTCAAATATTAGACGAACACCCTTGGAAAATGAACTTTTGTTTGTAACTTCCTCTAAACCATAGGTTCCCAACGTGGGCGATAACGCCCCCTTGCGGGCGTTTGAGGCTTTCAGGGGGGCGGTAAAAGACCCAGAGAAAATTAGGGGGCGTTGATATGGCGTGGAGGGGCATGAGAAGATTAACAAAATATAGTCTAAAAACGACTTAAAAATTACGTTGATAATATTTTAATAAAAATAAATTTTAAAAATAGTTTTTAATAAAGTATGCGTTTTGATTGTTCTCTGAAACTGTCAATTTATTTATTTAGAAAGCAATAGTTTATTATCTATTACTTCGTACCTTCAAAACCCCTGCCTGTCCTTATAACAGTTAATCAAAAACTTTTATTTTCCTCTTTTTTAAATGTAGAAGAAATTCAGTAGCGTTTCAATTCCAACAATATTTCTATCTATTAGTAATTTTTTTAAAATTTAATTCTTGTTTTCACCATGCATTATTTAAGCTCTTGTTTCTCTGGAAGTGGGAGGGGGGCGGTATTGAAATATTCACAAGAAAAGGGGACACCAGTCCAAAAAAGGTTGGGAACCTATGCTCTAAACGGCAAGTACAGGTGAATACCCGAAAGAAATACTGAATTCGTCATCTTGCCCAATGCTCCGCCTTCCCCTATACATGCTATTGTTACGCTTTGAAATACAAATGTATTTTATTTTGTTAAAATGCATTTAACTGAACACAATCACAGAAATATGCACAATTCTATATGGATCAAAATTTCAGCTGTCTATACCTCCCAATTTTCATGCTCCTATAAGCGCTAGCAAGTGAATTGGCTGAAAATATTTCCTTTACATATACATGCAATCACTAATACGTTGAATACGGCATTAAATTTATAAGTTTAATTCTAGCCGTAATTTTTTTTTTTTTTTTTTTTTCTCATTTTACTTGCCTCCTTGGCAGCCTAACCTAATGGATAATTCAATCCTACCGTTGTCAGAATACACAGAATCCACCAAACTAATTTTTGCGATATTTTTATGCTACTTTGAGTTAACCTTTTACATAAACTAGAAAATGAGCTGAATTGCAATAACCCAGTAATTTGATTAATTAGGATTCAAATGCGTTTTCACTCAGAAATTCACAACACAAAAGTTTTTCCTAGACAAACATACAACAAGTTAGTCTAGGCATATTGGAACATTGCACCAAACAAGGATCCATGATTTCTTGCTTGGTGCAAAATTATTAAACTATAGAGTGCCAAAGAAAAAATGTTATGAAATTTGTGGGGTTTTTTCATCATTTTTCTAGCATTAAGAGTCAAAAATGTGTACTCACTAAAAAGATTGTGCACTTACAGTGTACAGATGTGGTGTGTACTGGGGAAGCACACTGTATGTACACTCTCAGTTCCCGCACATAATTGTGCACTCAGTTTGTGCATTCAGGATGCACAATTGATTGTGCACTTAACATGTGCAATGAATGTATGATAAGGCTACTCATAACCGTTGTACGCATCTGTGTATTCGGGATGCACAATTGAATGTGCACTTAACCTGCACAATGAATGTGTGGCATAGGCGCACCCACGGAAGGGGCTATGGGGGCTAAAGGTGGACAGTTAGAAGTGGAAAACTTAAAAAAAAATGAAAATTGTCACGAATGAATTATTACTATTAATAAGTAAATAAAAAACTTTGTAAAAAATACACATAAGATGATACAGGTAAGCAGATACGTACGTTTCGACCAAAAATTGTTTTGGTCTTCCTCACTCCAAGCCCTTCGTCACAAGGAACAGAGGGAACTTATGTGTGTTTTTTACAAAGTTTTTTATTTACTTTATCGTTTAACATCAGTATTTTGAGTGTTTTTTCCGTTATTACTATTATTATTAGTTATTGTCTTCAAATCATTTCTAAAGTATTTTTTACCTAAAAAGATGTTAGTTTTTAAATAAATACTTACAAAGAGTTTATGAAACACTGTTAAAGTCGGTTACAATATCACTGAAAAGATCAGGTAATTATTAAAGAGTTATTGCTTGTGGGCTTGTTTTGTATGGTTAAATCAAGTGGTACAGAATATTTTGACGTTATAAGAGAGTTGTAATATTATCGATCTCACTATAACAGAGTTCAGAAGCATTTTCAGCTCAGCCCCCCCCCTAAACTAAAATCCTGGGTGCGCCACTGATGTGTGGTATAAGGCCACTCATAACTGTGTACTCACATGTAACTGATTAGCATATGGACAGCCTATCAGTTTTATTTTATTTTTCTATTTTCTATTTTTAATTGATAGACTGACTTCATTTTACAGTGAACTGAAGAATTTTTTTTTCACTATATTTGTAGGTATAGACTGAGCAATAAACAGTTTTTTTTTTTTTTCCTAATACATTCAAGCTATTCTTCCGCCACAGTTTTTACCTGACCAAGTCCTTATGATGTTATTTGAAATTTCCAAACATTGTGATGTTGAGAGCTGCAGTTGGTGATTTTTCAAACATTTATAAACTTAATTTTACTAGTTTAAAGTTGTCCTTACTTGATAGATTGAATAAAATAAGGTGTTTTATATTCGATTTCTGATACTGGTACTAAGGTATCCCGAATGGCAGGGTATCTTTGCACGGGGTAAATTATCTATCATTTTTTTTTTATTAACAGCATTTATTAATTTACATAATGTAAACTAAAATTGAAGATTTATTCTTCCGTTTTATACTATTTAGTCTGAATATAATATTAAAAGAGAGGCAATGAACATACGGAAAATGTGGATCAAAGTGATCCTGAATGGCTGTACTTCCTCACCCAATGCGCTAATACTAACCCTAAAGCTGTATAACCGTCTGGAGCAACTTTCAGAAAAAATCCATATGCGCAATAATGCGCCAAGAGTGACCTGTTTAGGGAAAATATTTCGTTCGTTCAGCATTTTCCCTCCAGAGTGTTTCACAACTCCTATGGGTTCGTTGTTTAAAGCAGTTCTCAAGTACAATTTGACATTCTAAGAAGAGACATTCTAAATTTGTTCTAGTCTCTTAGCGCAGGGTTGAGCATTTAGTCAATTGCGAAAAAAATCAAATAATGGTAGAATTGCTTGGATTTGTTATTACTTTCAAAAACAAGTTAAAGGTAAATCTTCCCAATTGGTGAAGAATGAACTAAAAAATTTCAAAAATTTCTGACGGACGAGTTATTTCTGCTTAAAAACGGAGGTATATTAAACAGACACATATTGCGATGAAATGCTAAAACCTCACTCTGAATTTGAGAGAACTTTCTAGAACCAATTGCTACATTCACGTGTTACCCATTTGGCTATGTTGATCTGAGAAAAGAAAGAAAAAATAAATTCTATATTCTCTTTGTCTCTTGAGGAAAACGAAGTTTTCGGCCTTCAAAATGACATAATTTTAAAAGCACGTAGTTCAGAAGCCAAAAATAACTTATCTATAATGGACGAACGAAGTGTATGCTGCATTTCTATTTAATATCGTTCTTTGGCTCTACCTATCTCTATGGATTTTCAACTATACGAATATATTTGAGACAACATAATGGTTCCCAACTCACAGTCACAGACGGCCACTTAGAATCCAGAGCAAGATTAACAGTTAGTAATTATATATACCGAGGTATTCGAAATTGGCGAAAAGTACTCAGATATCTATGAGAACTAACTACAGATGAAAATAATTTTTTTTCTATGTATATGGTGAAATGTTTTATAATAAATGCATCATTTAGAAGGTAAGTACATATTCCGTACATATTATTAAGTTATAATAAATATTGTAGACTTCTCTCTTTACCTCACCACACCTTAACACACCACCATTTTTGCAAGGGTGGACCGTAACACCTTGCAAAAATTAGAAGTAGCCCGTACCCTGGAAAAATCTGTAAACTACTGCCATAGCGCAATTAAATTCTTTAAAAAGTTGTTCAACAGATGCATGATTTTTTAAAAGAGCAGCCTTAACTTGCAAAATAAATAAATAAATAAATAAACATAGAAATCAAAACCTATCAGTGTGGCATTTTATTTTTAAAATATCAGAAATTAACTGGACCAGATTTACCGTACGCCACTACTGGTGTCAGTGGCAGGGCCGTACCCAGAAAAAAATTTCGGGGGGAGGGGGAGGACGGACCCCCTGCCCCCCCCCTGGGTACGTCCTTGGTCAGTGGCAGATCGAGTGGAGGGGCTAGGGCAGGGGCATATTAAAGGGAAGCGAGGGGTTTGGGGCTCCCTCCGAAAATGTGAAGCAATTATTAAAAAAACATTATTTTTAAACATTTATATTACCTCTAGTGACAATAAGGTTTAAAATACAGGATCACGCTACTGAGTTAGTGGCAGTGGTGTCTAGTGGGGCATGTGGACCGCACAGGGTGACACTAGCAAGTGGGGATGACACAAAAGAAAAAAAAAAGCTGGTTTTAAAATTTTCAATTTTTTTCAAAAAAAGATCTGATCTTGTGATAAAAAATACTTCAGAGATTAGAAATACGAATAATGAAAGACACATGTTCTGTGCACATGTAGAAATAAAATGTGTTATTTCATCTCAACTTTTTTTTCCCAGTTTAAAGTTTTCAACTATTATAAAAAGCCTTTTTCAAATCTCATGATTTTGATAGGCCTCCTGGGCATAGACACTCCATGTAAAAAAAAGTCGTTTGCGCGCCTTGTGCAATACCTCATATAAGTGGTGTGGAAAATTGCATAATGGACTAGTAATGCGTGAAAGAACTTTCTTACTATTACCAGAATATTTTTTTCAGAAATGAAACATTACTTGTGGAGTGTATACGAAGAAAAAATATTAGACCCCCAATGCTGTTAACGATTTTGCTTGTTCTTATGCAGAACTCGCTTTGACTGTCCTGTGTATATGGAGGAGGACACAGAATTCAAGGGGAAGAATTCTGTGGAGGAGGAAGGAGGGGGGTCTGTGTCACCGGATGTGCCTGCACCGGGTGACCCCATGCTTAGCGACACCACTGGCTAGAGGTCTTCAGTCCCGCCCGCGAAAAATGGCATTGCTTTAGCATAAAAGTTTGATTAATTCTTCACTTCGTTCCGGTCAAAAAACTTTCTCGAAAAATTAGCCCCAGCACTAAAAAAAAAATCTAAAATTCTTCCAGATTTTATATACGCACTCGGCTGGAAGAATTTCAGATTTTTTTAAAAATCTATTCAATCCATTCTGCCCTATAGAGGAAAATGATAACTGTAAGTGCTCCTATAGACTCCTGTTCGCATCATTTTGTTGCTGAAAACTGCATACATTGTTGTTTCGCCCCCAGTGGTGAAATGTTTTGGATGAGTGAGTAATGGAAAATCTGTAGTATCCATTGGATCCTTGATCGGAATTGAATTCTATGTTAAAATCTCTTACTAAAAAAGTCTTACAATCATCTTCCTTCAGCAACGTTTCGAATAGAGCGTCTCGTTTTTCTTCATAAGAAATTCGAGGACTAGCGTATGTCACTGCCAATCTCACTTTATCTTGAATATACGCAATGACCCTTTGAACACCCTTGATCTGGCTCGTGTAGGCACGGGTAAAGTGTTTCATATTCTTTTTATAAAGTTTTCCTCTATAAAAATCATAACTCCAGATGGCTTTCCGTTTTCACTGTCTATTCGTTCGACCCAAGTGAATCCTGGTATTTGAAAATAATCTATCTGAAGGGACAGTCTATGTTTCCGATAGCAATATCCAATCACTCTGCAGAAAACATGAATCCAATGGAAAAGTGACCACGGCGCGCGCCGCGTAGACAAAATTCCGCACTTGAAAGAAATAGCACCCGAGTGCTAATAAAATCTGCATTTCCCGTTGTCTGTAACGACACAAGTGCCAGCCACAACAGCACACGATTCGGCCCCGTCTGGATTCTGAAGACAGGGAGAGAAAACCAGCCCGACAAAACAAAGACAGCGGCTTGGCTGATGAGTCTATTTACTCATGCACCGGTTCTCCGTTCACAAGGAAGCTCGTCAGTTTACGTCACGAGGGACGTCAGAGTGCCGCTTACGTCACCTGTTACGACACACTCGTGACGTCGGCAGCTCCACGCAGTGCGACGCCGCTTCTTCTTTTTGCTGCTCTGCGTGGGTCGAGAAGAGTTATTTATTACCCAGCTGGTTGCGCAAAGGTTTATGGTTTATTATTCGGGCATTTTCTGACGCGATCTTTTCAACAATAAGTTTTTTTTCCCCTTATTATTTAGTCAATTGAGAGCTCCAAATCTCATCTATGCGTATTACTTTTTATTAAAAATTATTATAATATTTTTTAAAATATGAATACTTGTTATTGTGGTTATTTAAATTTGTGAAATATTAAATTTTAAGATAAGAAATAGGTAACTCAGAAATAATCAAGACAGTGAATAAAAATACACGTTGTTTCTATAATATATGAATTTAGAAATGTTCATTGGTAAAACACTGTTTTCTATACAGTTCCATAAACTTTAAAAAAAAAGAATGTTTTTCTTCATTTAATTTGGCAGTAATAATGTTGACAGTTACATTATATGCTTAAAAAGCCTGTTGCATGTTTTTATAGAAACGAAGGTGTGAGTAATGATGATGCGATGCAGTGGCGTAGCCAAGGTGGGGGGGGGGAGATTAGGAGGTCACCCCCCCAGAGGAAATTTTTGCCATACAAAATGTATATTCTTCACTCCCTTATCAGACACACGTATACATACATATATGTGAGTTGCAGTAGTCGTAACTTCCACCCCCATGAAAATTTTCTGGCTACGCCACTGATGCGATGAGTGACTCCTGGGAAGTGTTTTAGACGCATACAAGGTTGACCCCGGTAAGGAAATTCGATCAAGAGCAAAAGCAAACAGAGTTTCAGTTCAAGCTCGAAAATCGGAAACAATCCTCAGGACTTCAGTGATTCCGAATTTAGGACTATTCGGATTTTAAATCAATTACATTTTTTTTCCCTCCAATAGTTGGAGTGGAGAAGGGAGAAAAAACTGATAAATTTTTTTTTCCTTCTGATGTTCGACCTTTTCCCCGTGTAATAACAACATTTCACATACTTTACCCTTGTATTACAGTGAAAGTAAGAAGAAAATTCCCAACAAAACTTCAGTAAGAAAAAAGACGGTTTTTTTTTTTTTTTTTTTTTTTTTTTTTACGAATGGCAGTTAAAAAGAAAATTTTAGAATACTCCGTAGGTGCAATATATATATACGGAAAAATTAATATTTCGGCAGCGATTCATTCGAAAATCGGCGATTCCCATGAGCTTGAATTAGGGCCACATAATAAGGATCTCCAATCAAAAGGTATTTATTCATTCAGAAATGTTTTTTGAAAGCAAAGAAATTAAACTGCCAAATTTAAGCATAAACACTAGTATACACATTAAAATAGGTGGAAAGTAAAAATAATAATAAAACAAAAGTGCGTGCTATTTTCCATCTTTCTCCCCAATTACCTCTCTAAAAACACTGTAGTAGTCTAGAAACAGGGGCGGATACAAGAAGCGGAGGCAATAGGTCGATCACCCTTCCTCCTTCCATTTAAATCAACTATTGAACCCATGTTTAACCTGTTCGTTCTCATCATAAAAAAAAAAAATCTGGAGTGACTCCACTCGACTTTCCGAACACTTACGATTACGATCATTACCAAGCACTTAAATAAATTTTAATCGATAAATAATTCAAGCGTATACCAAATTGAAACTCAATCGAATGCACCGTTTAAACGCTTGCGCACTTTCAAGAATTTCTCCCCATATGCCATTATGCCATAACATAAAAGAAAGTTTTGTCGTAGCCCTGTAGGAGAACTATAAGTCCTATACACACCAAAATCAATACCGGTCTTGCAACGGTGGTTTATAACATATATACCCAATTTGAGCTCAATCGAGTCTACCGTTTAAACGCTAGCGCACTTTCAAGAAATTCCCCCCATAGGCTATAATGTAAAAGAAACCTTTGTCGTAGCCCTGTAGAAAAACTATAAGTCCTATACACACCCAAATCAATACCGGTCTTGCGACGGTGGTTTATAACATACATACCCAATTTGAGCTGAAGCGAATGCCTCGTTTAGGAGCTATCGTTTTCACTCACATACACACATACACACATACATACATACATACATCTCGTAAAAATAGCATAAATGGATTCAGAAGCCCTCGAAACGTGTAAAAACACCAAAATCTCGAATTCGAATTTTTTCATGATTACAATACTTTCCTTCATGGTACATGTTCGGAAAGTAAAAAAATGATTCCTTGTTACGGAGAAGACTCTCCTTTGACCGATTCTGCTTCCTAGAATTGGTTCTTTGAACTGTCCGCCGGAATCCAGCAATTGCGCAAGCGCTACACTGGGGCGCGTACAAAGAACCGTTCTTGGAAGTAACGACGTTCCAAAGATCAATGCATTTTAACGAAACAGAGCAGGTTCAATACTTTTCTTTTCTTCTTTCTTTCTTTTCTTTTCTTTTTAAAAATTTTTAAAACATATCTTTTCATGGATGTGACTGGAATGTTGCTGTTTCTGAAAATACTACATAAGATAAAATAAACAAAATATTTTTGTAACAAAACATGCGAAAAAGGGAAGGATGGAAAATCTTATTTCAGCTAAGTATTTTGCTATACTCAAAAAATGGAAGTGATAGTTAATTGTCACAGTAATCTATTTATTATGTAAAAAATCTAGAAACTTCTGAATCTTTTTATTGGGAAAAAAAAAAAAGAAAGAATTGGAATATTGGAAAAAAGAAAGAAAAAGTTTAGTGAAGAGAGAGGAGGTGGGGGTGGGTAGTTAGCGAATCGCCTGGTTTGAGATTTTGCATTATTACATGAAAATCATTATCTAAATGAGTCGTGAATGAAATAATTCTCGAAAAGTTATTATTATTAATATTATTTTGCGAGCACTTTTGTTTGGAAAAAAAAATTGTTGCTCCTTTATCATTTGTGGGGTTGAATTGCTGTAACTGGGGCTAACAATACAGCGACTGCAAATTAACAATTTTAATGTACTTTTCCCGATAGATTCAGTCAGTTATTATTGATTGTACTGGTCTCTGTCGATCAGTGTCAGTCCAGGGAGGGTGTAGTGGGCTTCAGTCCCCCCAAAAGACATTTCTCAGCAGCTCAGATGTATAAGTTAACTTCGTTGTACACTTTGTTTAGGTGAATGAGCTTTTTTTTATAAATAAATTAGCACCTCCTTCAAAAAATTTGCATTTCTTTAGGGTAACATTTTGCTTTATTGTACATTTTGTGTAGGTCAGAATAACTGAAAAGAAATTAATAATCCATCCCAATAAAATTCTGTATTCTCCATTGATCAAAGTATTTTTTTATAACCCACTGCCCGAGAGACTTTGCTGCCGACCCACGTATATTAAATTTATTAAAGTAATAAGCAGCAGCACCCACAAACGTCTCTAACAAAATATTATTATTTGTATCACATGTTTAAGGCTGTTGAACTTAAAAATCGTGCAACTTTTGAACACCTTTCTAAAAAATTGAAGTGCTCTTGGGACTCGAAAAAATTTAGAATGTCTCTTTACAAGATGTACTGTGAACTGTTACAATCAGCCTATAGGAATTATTAAACACGCAGGAATAAATGCTAACGACACTAGGGAATGGAATTCCCAACTGTTTTGCGTAACTTCGGGATTCATCTTGCGGAATCCCGCGTAATCCTGCTGGATTGGCCATTTTATTTAACTAAGAATTCATTTTAACAAAGAAAATAGAAAAAGTAAGATTTTACGCACTATGAAGTGTGATAGTAATAATTAATGTTTTTTGATAATATGTTTGATACAATAACTTACAGAAATATGAAAATTATAGTTATGATATTCAAAATAATGTATTTAGTCCTAAGCTTCCAAAAAAGAATGTTCAAAAGGCAAAGTAAAGAGTCACTCGTCTTCCTATAGTCTTGGTCTAATTTTAGTAAAATAGTTAGAAGCGTGAATTACAAAAATTAATAATAAAATTTAAAAGGAAAACTTTTTATAATTGATTCCTGATTGTTCCCTAAGAGATAAAGTAGCATGATTTTATATATTTCTGTTCAAAAATTTAGATTACAATATTGGATACAGACTCCGATTGGGGGATAAGTAGAAAAATTAAAAGTTTAAATTTTGTAATTATTGATTCACTAAGCTGAAGTACCCGTCCTTGACGGGTTAGTGAATGCAAATTTCCAAAAAGCAAGAACTTTCGTCAGCATGGTAGGAGTACACAGAATGGATGGAGTATGTTGCCAAAGTAAAGAAAGCGAAGTTATCATTTTTATGTATTGTTAAAATATTACAGGTTAAGTGAGTCACTAAGTAATATCACTTCATTCGCTTCAGTCGTAATTATGGGATGCTCGAACGAATATTTACGAATATAGAAATAATTTTCGCAACATCTCAAAATCTAATCAACAACTTTGAAAAATTGGAAGCCTAGAATTTAAGTTGAGTGACAAATTATCATGTCACCCAATTTCGTTTCATTCCCTGCAGTCTTCATTTCGTGATGCTGGAACAAAATTTCAGCATTTTAAAACGATTTTCGAAAAATCTCCAAATGTAATCAAAATATTTTAAAAATTCAACGCCTATAAATTAAGATTAGCAACTACCTATCCTATCACTAAATTTCGTATCATTCGTATATTAGTTGTTATTACGTGATGTTTGAAGAAATGTAAACGTATTTTGAGAGAATTTTCACAAAATCTCAAAATCTAATGAAAATGTTTAAAAAATTGGATACCTACAGTTTATGTTGAGCAACCATCTATCGTGTGACCCAATTTCATAACATTCCCTTGAGTCGTTATTACGTAATGCGGGAACAAAGATTCAATCAGTTTTAAACGATTTTCGCAAAATCTCGAAATCGGATCGATTTTTAAATTAGATGCTTATAGTTTAAGGTGAGTGACCACCTATCATTTCACAAAATATCCTTTTTTCACCTTTGCAGTTATTACGTGATGTGCGAACACAAATTGACGCAGTTTGAAACGATTTTCGCAAAATCTGAAAATCTAATGAAAATTTTTAAAAATTTGACGCCTATGTTTTAAGTTGAGTGACCACCTATCATGACACCCAATTTCATATCATTCGCTTCAGTCGTTTTTACGTGATGCTTGAACACAAATTTACGCAGTTTGAAACGATTTTCGTAAAATCTCAAAATCCAATCAATATTTTTTTTTAATTCGACGCCTATGTTTTAAGTTGAGTGACCACCTATCATGACACCCAATTTATCATTCGCTTCAGTCGTTTTTACGTGATGCTTGAACACAAATTTACGCAGTTTGAAACGATTTTCGCAAAATCTAATCAAGATTTTTTTTTTTAATTCGACGCCTATGTTTTAAGTTGAGTGACCACCTATCATGACACCCAATTTCATATCATTCGCTTCAGCCGTTTTTACGTGATGCTTAAACAGAAAAAGCGTCACGGACAGAATGACAGAACGACAGAATGACAGACAGACAAACTTTTTTTTGAGGGTCGCATCGGATTCCCGGATGCTTGAAACGGATAGAAATCGCAAAATTTTTGAATTCCAAGAAATGTACAGACAAAAGACTAATTTTATTTATATAGATGTATTGCGAGATAAGATACATACATGTGCAACCATTTTTGGTCAATGGATAATCGGGAAGATGAAATAAAATAGTAATAAAAACAATTTATTACTCAGTTTCAATCCCGCGGGATTACAGTCTTAATTCCGCGGGATTTAACATTTTTGAAGGTGATTTTCGTGCTTGTGAATTTTTTCCGAAAATTGCAGAAAAATCCGAGACATACAGCTTGACTGTTAGTGTCAGTCACTCCATAGTGCATTGGGTAAAGAAGCATTATTCATTTTTTTTTCGAGTGCTTAACATAGGTGATTTGCTTTTAAAGCTGTTCAAAACCTTTGTGACGACGATCGCTCTAACTTACAGTAAACAGCATATCTATATGTGTGCATAGTTTTTCGTTCTCTCTCGCCGGTCCTCGAAATATTTTCCCAATATTTGCCGGGTGGGAAAGACTAGGTAAGAGCGTACATTTGTAACTGAAGCCTCGGGGAAGAAGTGCATTCGGTTTTCCGGGCGCATGACCTCGGTGCAGCCACAATCTGAATGTGAAAGCAGCGAAAAAGGAAGAGCATTCCCCTCGTACACTAAATAATCGATATATTTCTTCTCTGGCTCACTGGAATAGAGAGACCGGCGGCGTTTCTGTACAGCTGTGAGGACAGCGAAACAAGAATACTTTGCTGCTGCGGGCCTACGTCCTTGCGAATATTCCTTTTCTTTCTTTCTTTCTTTCTTTTTTTTTAAGTAATAATAAAAAATAAATAAAAACATTTTCAAGGTTGATATATTTTGAACGCATATTTCCCTCTGGGAGGGTTCTTCTTTTCTTTTTTATTTTATACATTTCATGATTAAAAAATATATATATACTATATATTTGGAAGCTATATATTTTAATTTTTTTTAATTTATAAACTTCTAACTATTATTATTCATGATGATGAAACTACCGTGTTTACTCGCATAATAGAGTCGCACCCTCGTTTTGAAGCAGAAAAAATTCTCAAAATATTTTCCCAGCAAATATTTCTTTCTCAGGATATTTTTTTTATATTTTATTTAAAAGTCGTACTCGCGTACTTGACCTTCATTTAGAAAATGAATATTAAAAAAATCTAGAAAATTATTACGAAATGTGTGTTATGTTATTGGAATTTTTTGTCAAAATTTACAATGTTCGAATTTTATATCTATAAAAATATAAAAGAAAAATGCATCTCTTTTGTGCGTAACTGACGAAAAGACTATTTAATAAACAGTACCTGATCTGGAAACAATTGATAATTTACTAATTTTATTATCATGTAATGTTTTAGCATGAGGGTGTGCAATATTATGTAGTAGATATCCCCGCATAATAGTCGCGCCTAGACTTTCACAGTGAAAAATTGGCAAAAGTGCGACTATCACGCGAGTAAACACGGTATTTAAATGTACTAAGAATTAATATTGAAAGAAAAATTATTAGAAAAACCATGTTTTAAAGTTTTTATTAAAAAAAGAATGTTCCACGTAAGAAAACATAATTTTGAACATACAGTTTTACGGAATTACCCAATAAAAACTTACCCAATTGTACAAAAACCTGAAAATAGGTTTTATTTGCAAATAAACATTATTTGGTAAAATTTCCTTCTGCTGCCGAACTCTGACTATGAACAAAATAACTGTAATTCTATCGTAGTTTCATATACGGTAAAAACTTTCAAGTTGGACACTTCTCTCAGGAACGGAACGAGGCCGTAATATTGAAATATTCTTCTATATTAAGTTGGACACATTTTGAGGAACTGAAAGTGTTCAACTTTCGGAGATTTCACTGTTGTTAATAAATTAAGACACAGATACGTAATTTATTTTTCTTAACTGAGCGCTTTACAAACCAATTTATTATTTTAAATTTGCGGTAAAACAGAATATTGAACTCTTCACTTTTACGATCTCTACACGGAAATCTTAGGTTATGCCTTAATCGCTTAGGTACCAATAAAGGCAGCGCCGGCGCAAGGTTATCTTGCGCCAGCCTGCAAAAAAAGCTAAAATCGCCCCCCCTCCTCCAATTTTTTTTACAGGAGAAATAAGTTTTGAAGAAAGCATTTGTTGAAAAAAAAAAAATAAATTTATTTATCGGGAAAAATTAATTTTTCTGCCTTTCATATTTGCAAACTTTTCTATAATTTCTTTTGTATCTATCTCTTGACAGATTTCATTTTCAACAGCAATCAAAGCTAGATTTACGAGTCTTTCCTGAGATATACTTGACCGTAAATACGTCTTGATCAATTTTAATTTTGAGAATGATCTTTCGCTACTAGCAACACTAACAGAAATGCTGAGTAGTATTCTCAATATTATATTCAAGTTCGGGAATCACAATGTATTTGACACAATTAAGTTCAGAATATCGAATGGGTCATTCATACCGGCTGTAAAAATGTCTTTGGAAACTTAATCATTAAATTTAAGCTATGAGCGCAGGGCCGGCCCTAACAGTTTTGCCGCCCCGGACAAAAATATAAAATGCCGCCCCCACAGTAAAATTACTAGTAAAAGAAATAAATTGTTCACAGACTGTTTTCATGCCTATAAAATTGGAATAGCTCTTTAAACATAACACAGCATAAGAAAAACTATATTTATTAAAAACCACACATTAAGCTAAAAACCAAAAGAAAGAGAGAAAAATAAAGTTTTTTTTTTCTGACTTTTAATTCCGCAAAATTCCTGACTTTTTCTCTTATCAATTTTTATACTAATTCATGTTCGATAGCCAATGTAGTTAAATTATTTGACCTACCTGGAAGAGTTGTGGAACATAATAAATTTTTAGTTAACTTTAATTTTGAGAAACTCTTCTCTGCACTTGCCACAATTATCTGCAAAGAAAGCGAAATTCTCGAAGCAATAGCAAGATGTGGTGTAAAATCTATAGTTAAAATTAGCTTTAAATTTTCAACTGGGCTTTCCTTTTTAACTAATAAGGCCGTAACTGACACTATTTCATTTACTAGATCAAGCGCGTTTATAATCCCCGATTCCCCATCGGTCAGTATTAACTCCAATTGTTAGCACGGCTACACTGTGTTACAATGTTTAATTAGCACTTTTTAGGAGTGTCTTTTAACTCAGTTATGCCGTGCAAAAATTTAAAATAATTACATTGGGTACTTATTAAATTAAATCTGCATTCTAAGATATTAATCGCTTTGTTTACTGTAAAAAAATAAATCTATCTTAAATTTTAATTTAGGATCTTTCACCAGATCATCTCGTGATTCGCAATCAAAATTAATATGTTACGTGGCTGCTTAAACTCAGTGTTAACCAGAATACTATTTCGTCGGTCAGTTCTCTTGTATAACAGAACATTTCATTTAAAATCGCATCAAATCGAAGATCCTTTCAAAAAATCTTCACAGTTTCTTAAGAGTTCTAGAGCAGGTGGTCAATCGTTGTCTTTTGACTGCAATACCTTTCCTAATGGATTCATCCAATTGAAGATTTTGTACCAAATAATAATAGAGCACAGGAACATGAACTGTGTGAGAGAGTTAAATAATCCTAGCCTCATTGGAATTAGATTTGTCAACACCTTTTTACCTTACCAAGAATGCGATCTGTTCAATTTTTTTGGCATCAGGAGTGCAATCCAGAAATATGGGATAATATTTGGCTTGTTGAATTTCATTAACAAACTGTAATTTGAATCCAACTGGAAATCTTGTGAAAAATCTATGCAAAATATGTAAATATTTGTTTGCACATCACATATAAACAACTAAACAAGGGCGTGTACCCAGGATTTTCATAGGGGGGGGGGGGCAAAACAAAGAGACATGGAGTCCAACTGCTCCTGCCCCCAGTTTATCATAATCAGACCCTATGACTACCTCATTTTAGGGGGCATCAGCCCCCTGCCCCCCGATGGCTACGCCCATGCAACTGAAGCGAATGAAATGAAATTTATAGCAACACCAAAAGTGGCAACTTAATTTAAACTGCAGTTGCTGAAATACTTCTAATTCCTTTAAAAGTTTTGAGATTTAAAACTGTTGTTTGAAAACTGTGTGTAAATGTATGTTCGCCCATTGTTAAAAAATGGCTCAAGGGAATAGAATGAAATTTGGAATTATATTGAATGGTATGTTAATTGAAACAATAGCTACCAAAATTGTTTTAAATAATTCATAGACTTTGAGATTTTGTAAAAATCGCTTTAAAGTTTGTTCTGGCATCCATCAAAAACGGATTAAGAGAACAGAATGGAATTAGGCCATATGATGGGTAACAAAGCATCATCGAAATTTTTAAAAGATTTGAATAAATTTAAAGGGTTTGCAAAAGTTGCATAGTATTTTTTCTTTTCTATTTTAGGGGGCGGGGAGAGAGGGGAGGGCGTCACTTTAAGGCGTCTGGAGGTAATACAATTATTATATTTTAATTTTGAGAAAATAATGCAAAAATTTTACAGGCATAATATTAAAATTTCTCAAGTTAATAGAACAAATTTCAGTTAGTATTGATGAGATTGAGTTAAATAACATTGATATATATATATATTATTTTGAGAAAATTTTGTGTGACCACTTCGAGAAAACAACTAGTGGTCAGGCAAAAGGGAATGAAATGAAATTATGTTAAATAGTAGGCGGTTAGTAAATTAAAATTTCGGGTTTTTAATTTTCTACAAATTTGAATGATTTTTGAGGTATGACGGAAACTTTGATAAAGCTTTTCGCGCATCAAGTAAAATCATCAAAATATTATTCAATCGGACGTTTCAGTGTTAAATATCGGCTACTTGCTATTACAAAGAATTTTCCAAATATTCTCTTCTCAGTTTAATATTCGTTACCAGCATCTTCTTTTGCAACTTTAAATGACTTCTTGATGTAGGACGCTCATCCACTAAAAGAAAACGTTAATTTTGAATGCAAAATATTTTCTCTATTGACAGTTTATCTCAGTAATTTGTTACTCTCTAACCTGTAATTTTTGAACAATACACAAGAGTTATAACTTAGCTTCTATATTTCTGCCAGTATGTCAATTCCATTTTTTGTACTCTACAATGCAAACGAAATTTCGCGCGGTTAGTAAAAACCCATCAATGACGGATGAGTACATCAGCTACATGAGTACATCATATAGAAGGATATTCTTCGGAATATTTTTTAACAATTCTTTTACTAATACGAAAAATTTCGAATTCGAGCCAAAATGCCGCCCCTAAAATTTGCCGCCCCGGACAGGGATCCGGTTTGTCCGGCCCTAGGGCCGCCCCTGATGAGCGGCACAGGGAACATAAAAAGCACGAGGATTTATTTTTAGGATATTATTTTGAAGACCATTTTTCTTCCCTTTCATATTTTGCCCCGTTATCATATCCCTGGCCTCTCATATCATCTAGATTCTAGAGGAATGTTCCACATTTTCAACATTTCCATTACTGTCTCACATAGGCCGCTATCTGTAGAATCATCAACTTTAATAAAGCCTAAAAAATGCTCCTTGATTTCAGCCCCTCCATCACTGCAGACGACAAAACGTATGACGACACTAATCTGTTCAGTTTTGCTAACATCAGGTACTTGTACTTGGCTTTTCGAAAAGATAGTCATGTTTTCTCTCTTATACTACTGCCAATAATTTGCAACATTTCATTTTGACTATATTTGATTTGAGAATTAACTTTACTATTGCTACCTTTAGGTCGTAATGCTCTTTTTATGTGAAATTCCATAACTAGGTCGAACTTTGCAAACAATTCCACTAATTTTAAGAAGTTCCCATTTTTTTTTTGGTACACCCCATCAGATGAGCCTCGAAAGGCTAAATTCTGGCTGCCAAGAAATTTTGTGATCTCAATCAGTCTTCCTAATACATTTGACCAATGCTTTTTTTCATTTTCATAGATCTCGTGTATTTCGGAATCAATTGTTGTTTCATTTTTCAAATTTTTCTCCTCAAGATCCTTCTATTTTAAGAAATGCAGCGGGGGAGGGGGCGACACGTACCCTATGGCCTCCCCTGCGTTTACATATTGTAATATATGTTTCTAAAAGTTTTTGCTTCCCTTTTACATATAGTAATATACAAAACCATACCCAGGGGGTGGATCCTGTGGATCCGGACTCTGCGCCTCCCCGAAACTATCACATTATATATTTATCCTATATGTGTGTGTGTGTGGGTGAGAGAGAGAGAGAGAGAGTATTTATATATAAAATGATGATAGTCAATCAAACAGACCTCCCCCCTCTCCCCGACTCCCTAAAAAATGTCGGACCCCCTCCAAATTTATTTTCTGGGTACGGTCCTGGTAATAAATGTTCCTGACCCCCCCCCCCCTCTTGGCTACGGCCTTGCAACACATTTTATCAGACAAATAAAAAATTATATATACACTGCAATCCTTATTAATATAAAACATATCTTCCTAAAATCTGTCCATTTTTTAAAAGTTTTTGCTTTGGGGACAATTTGGCGCCCCTCTGTGTTTGGCGCCCGCCTGCAAAGAAGGCCTTGCAGGCCCGCTTCCGCCGGCCCTGAATAAAGGGGTTACAGAAAAAATGGTGTCTCCTGGGTCCACATCAGGCCATTATGAGAAAAGAGAGAGAGAAACCACCACAATGAAAAGTAAAATAGTTTTGGTAGATTTTTATCGAAATAAAAAATATTTAGACCGTTTCTTCAGAAGCTTCTCTACAAATTTTGATAAATGAAAAGTCTATGCTTTATATAAAATTTTCAGTCGTGAAAAAAAAAAAAAGAAAGAAAGAAAGAAAGAAAAGTTCAGCAGGAAATTCATGGAGCTACTGACCAGTAAGTGAAACTTACATGCAAAGCAAACGTTTTCGAAGTTTTTTACACTTTGCAAAATATTCGATGTTTAGGAATGTTTTCTGAAAATTTCATAACCGTTACAGTTTTGTCTTTTATTACAGTGTTACAGTACAACTTGTGATGGGACTGACTTTCTAAGATATTTCAAGTCTCTGGCGTAGTTAATTTATGCCTATTTGTGTTCAAAAATTACCTCATTTTTCGCTATTTTCGGTGAAGCAAGCTAAGTTCGAGAGTCATTGCCTTCAACTTTTAAAACTATCTGAGCTTTAAAAGTACCGACGATATATGTTTGTCGTTCTTTTTTCAAGTACTATCTGGAACGTTTTAGTTATTAAAAAACATATACTAACACTATTAAATATACATATATATACTCGCACATATTAAGAACACAATATAAAAGCCCCAGATGAAAGACTGGAAAGAATGAGACGACCTTGAGAAACGGAGGCTGCGAGAAATGCAAAAGCCTCGTTGAAAGTCTTGAAGATTTCCTCTGTGAATGGCGGCAGTAATGGACTTTTTGTACTGGGATACGTCAATGCTAGATCCACAGGTAGCTAAGACCATAGATTCTATGGGTAGACTATCTGGGTAGAAAGACTATCTGGACTCCGCCCTCGTTGACCCTCCAGACTATAACAGGTGACAAGATCGAAGTGGGCGGAAAGGCAAGAGTCGAGATCACACTTGGAAATGCCAGGAATGAGGAGTTGAAATGAGGGCAAATGAGGTATATGTCTTCAATATTACGAACTCTTTCATTCTCGGACTGGACTTTTTAAAATCGCATAAATTTAGCTTGGACTTTAAAAAATAATGAGCTTCGTTCAGACTCAGAATAAATAGCTGCTTTCGACAATAAAAATGAAGCCGTTTTACATGTTCAATAAACAATAGACCAAACTGATATCACTCACGTCTACTGTCCAAGAACTGATTCTATAGTTTCATAAACACTAAAAGAAATCAATAAATTTCGGTTTGGATTACTCGAACACCCAAACAAAAGCGATTCTCTCAGAGGAGTACTTAGTGGGTGAAACACTTATGGACTTGTCGAAAACTAACATTCCAGTCAGAGTAGCCAATGTGACGGACAAGTCGAAGGTGATAAAGAAAAACGAAATGTTGTCAGCATGCACTCCTGTTACCTGCTTCAATAAGAAAACAGTCTAACAAGAGCTAAATCATCATCATAAGCACAATTAAAGAGTTACTTTATGAACAACCGGCAGCCCAAGCAAATTTTAATAAATATGTATTTATTTACAAATAAGACCTATTTTCATGTATTTATGCTAAGCATCATTTAGCAAGTTTTTCTTGGTAATTCTGTAAAATTGTTAAAAATGGTATTTTACTTTTTGTAACTTTGGGTGGGAAACTTTTTTACTTTCAGACATGTTTTTTTTTTCCAATAATTTCTCATTAAATACTGATTCTTGGCACATTTAAATAGCTCCTTCATTTTAAGGGTGTATGTCGACGAAAAAAAAAAACTCTGTTTTTAGTCTTGGTACACTAATTGAAATAAGCTAATAGCACCATGGTCTCCAAACAATTTCAGAGGGTTCTTCCTAAGCTGCTTTACACACTGCAATAACCGAAAAAGCTGTGGCTTTTGTGAAATTTTCAGAAAAAAATTCTTAAACATGGATCGGAGCTGCAAGATTTTTCGAAGAGTGACACGCTTTGCGAACATTTCCGATTTTTAAGAATTTTTCCTAAAGTTTTGAAACCGATACAGATGGATCGTTTATTTCATTATGTAGTACAGCTTGTAAAGAAACAGTTTCAAAATTTTGAAGTGCCTGGCATAATGAGTTTATTCGTACTTATGTACCAAAATCACATGATTTTATCGAACAACACCGTTAAATAAAACCGTTTGAAGTTTATAATTACAAAAAAAACTATCTAAATATATATACCAAGAATTAAAAAAATATATATACCGTATTTACCCGTGTATAAGTCGAGAAATTTTAGACAAAAAAAAAAAAAGGCTTTGAAGTGGGGAGGTCGACTTATACACGGGGCCGTAATTTTTAATTTTTTATCCGAAGTCAAAAATGCCCCTTTGAAAGAGAGTTGTTCTCTTCCTGCATTCCATAGCACAATGACGTCACCGATTTCCATACCAGGAGAGAAAAAGAGGAATGAATTGTTCTTTTCCTTAACAGCGCTGGAGTCTGAGTGATGTGATGGGTCCAGGAGACTCCTAGAATGAGATTCCGAGAATATAGCACCCCTATATGTGCAATTAAACTGCTCGTTCTTCATAGTACACTTTTTCATTACTTCGTTTATCTTACTATACTTTTTCTCCTTGTTTCTACTGATATGGCTGATTTAGTTAATAGAAAACAGATACGTAAATTTTGTATATAGTCATCTGTATTATTAAATATTTAGTACTTTCTTTTTGTTTTGCTTTTCAGATAATTTTGAATAAATGTATTTATAAAAAATTAAAGTTGCTTTATTATTGAATATTTAGCACTTTATTTTTCCCCCAGATGATTTTGAATAAATGTATTTTTTTTAAAATTAATTTCTTGATCGAGAAAATGGGGGGATCGACTTATACACGGGTCTCTAAAATTTCTTGATTGGGAAAGTGTGTGGGGGGGGTCGACTTATACACGGGGTCGACCTATACATGGGTAAATACGGTATATATATATATAAGAAAGTACCAAAAATCCTTAGTCCACAGGGAGGTCGGTAGTCGGTACACAGGATCAGACCTCAAAGTGTTAAAATTCCTAGAAAAGCTTCTTATCTCCGGAGCTATTGCTGTATATATTGTACAACTGACATTCCAATGCAATCTAAACAAGGATTGGGACAGAGCTTATGAATGGGTCATCCATCACTGTCGCGTTCGTCGGCGTGGGGGGGGGGGGGGGGTTCGAAACGGAAGCTGAGCGCGATTGGAAATTTCCCTTTCGGTAAGGGACGTGCGATCGGATTGGGCGAAACTTACCCCCAAGGAAAGAAAAACGAGGTATTTGCGGGTATAAGGTCAATGGAGAAAAGGGTAACATAATAGAAAACTGAGTGGGAACTCATTGCAATTTCTTACAAAAGCGTTTATACACGAGGGACGTACTCTCAATGGCCACCTATAGGGAAAAGGGGTTAGTAATTTCCTGCATTTATTAAACTAACTCTAGTGATTACAACATATTAATGATTTATCAAGATTGAGTAAACCCCCACTTATTTGTTTAAATAGCTGTTTTAGAACAAATATATATAACTAATAGAATTTATGCAGGATAAATAAATAGAACAAACATGAAGATCATTTCTTTGACCTCCGGATTCCTGTAGTTAGTCATCTATATAAATGAAACAAGATGTCTATATGTCGCTCTTTTAAGTGCCGAGACGGATGGTCCTAGCCTAAGGTAGTCCCAGACCTACGAAATTTTGTATAGCGGTTCACTAGGACATGTCCTAATACACATCAAAATGTTTTTTTTTTTTTTTTTTTTAAATTCGAACGAGAAAAAAACCTTATTCTATATTTCATGAGACTTTTTTCATTTTTTCTGACCTAATACTAATTATACTTGCAATAAAGTGATATTTCCATCATCAGATAGAGCAGAAAATTTTCTTTTAAAAATCCTTCGTTCTGAATATACAACTTAATTTGCAGGTTTTTAAAGAATTTTTAAAAGAAAGATCACTTTAGAAGAAAATTTTCGTTAAAATAAATTTAAAATTATTACATTTGTAAGTTGTTTAAAACTTTTCAAATTCAAAACTTTCAGATATTTTAACGAATGGTGAAACATTCATTTTGCCCTCTTAAAAGAAAAAAAAAACGAGGAAAAAAAGAATTAATTAAGTGATTTTTTTCGAATTTCAGTGTAAAGTACGAATTTAATTAGCAGTTCCGTAAATATTTTCACGCCATTATACTAGCAGTCAGTGTTTGCGTTATATTGCCACATAAAACATTGAATAACTTTCCGCTTAAGAAAAAGTCTGTTTTTTATATTTTCAACCATGGATCATCCGGCAGCATTTTCGATTTTGAATGATTTTACGTTTGAAGAGAAATCTGTTTTCAAACGGGGCACCAGGGTTTCAAATTCAAATAGAAATGGGGATCTACTTCTTTCCGATGTCGCGTGCTTAAAAATGCATTAGAAGCAAAATGTGACTGTGTTGTGTGTGTGTATGTGTAATACTATATATTTTTAAACAAACAGATTTTGAAAAACTTCCATTTTCGGTAAATACGTAAAAATTACGTCAAGATCTTAATGAAATTTGTTCCCGCTTTTCTTCCGCACGCAGACGATATTTTGATTAAAAGCGAGGACGCAAATAAACCAAAAGGAATCCAGGATTATTATTATTTTGTAAGTGGCATGTTTGTTACGTAGATTTAAGAATTCGAAAGCTTTAATGCAACTGAAAACGTTCTTCGTTTTAAAGTTCTATTTACAGCATTTATAGAGTTTCATACGTATGTAGTGCACGATTGATAGAAAAAGCACATTTAATGCCACGCAAGTAAGAATATTTCACATTATCGTGTTTACTAGCGTAATAGTCGCAACCCCCGTTTTGAAGAAGAAAAAAAATAGCTTTAGAGTTACAATATTATGTAGTAGATTTTCCTTTTCCCTGCATAATAGTCGCACCTACACTTTCACCATGAAAACTTGGCAAAAAAAGTGCGACTATTACGCAAGTAAACACGATACGTGTTACTTGTAATGATAATTCTATTCTAATCTGTGTTATATTAATGTAGGATATTTGTTTTCACGTGTAAATAGTTTTATTCAATGTATAAATGCATGATGCGTTCATAGCCTATTGCGTGTTAACTATTCATTTTGGAAAAGGCCCTGGATTTGTGATGTGCATTTTTTAATAGGTAAATCCTTGATAAATCTTTTATAGAATCTGAGATAGGAAAATCCTTTTAATAGAAATAGGATTCCTTGTGTGGAGAAAGTTTATACGCTAGGCGTTAATAATATTTTAAAAAAACATTTAACATGTTTGTATGAGGAATATTTTAATGACGTCAGAGGAAGTATTAAAAATGCATTCGTAGCACTTATTGTGGTAGACAGTGGTTATTGAAGGATCATTAACTCGTCCATGCTGACAATATTAGCCCTGGACACTTTGATAAATTGCATTAGTCTGTCGGACCTAGGAATGAGAAATTGAGAATATTCAAATAATAATAATAATAAATAAATAAATAAATAAATAAATAAAAATTTAAAAATCGGACATTTGGGGGGTATTATTCACCCGCCCCCCGAAGGGTATTGTTTCCACTTTTGAAAAAATTGGGAAATTTGAAATTTCATTTATAAAATATTTTACTCACAATTTTATAGTACTAGTTGTTATGTTAGGATTCTTTTTTTTTAAATATATATTTTTCCATGTTCCGTATCTTTCATAAAAACAGTAAATTGGAATGGAAAGTATAAACTGTAATATAATTTATTTTCACTGAGCAGCAGAGTATTGCTTAATCTGAAATTAAATGCTGCTTTCCTCACTAAAAATGAAAAATCTGTCTACTTCACTTTCCGAACACTTGATCGTTACGAAGCGTTTAGATAAATTTAATTCAGCTCAGTTGAAAGCAGTGTTCAGACGCAGCATAACTCAAGTAACTTGAGTGTAGTGGCGGATCTAGGATTGGTTAAAGGGGGGGGGCAACTTACTGGGTATTCAATAATTTGGGTTAGAGTTATCTAAGCTTGGCGACATCTGGCACGATTTTTTATATGCCGCCTGTATATTTTTTTTCTGCCTACCTATAGAATTACGTAATTGAATTTCGAGAAAGGTGAGCGAATTTCTGATAAAATAAAGTACTCGAACCTGCTAGAACTTACACTTCATAGGAAAAACAATGACTGTAAAAAATTAATTTAAAACATACCTCTTTTTTCCATAATGATATCTTTGTATTTCCCTCTAATTATGCAACTCTTAAAAACTGCCTGAATCACGCATTTTTGACGCAGCTGGCTGTGCTCGCGCACAGCCAGCTGCGTCAAAAATGGGTCTCTCGATCTGTGGCACGCGATGAACGTTTCGATCGTCCACCATCTTGCTGGTCGTGAAGTCGAGCGATGGCAACGGCTGCCCTTTTTCCAGCATTGGGAAAGGGTTGCGCCTCAAAGGGTTAACTGATGTGGCCTCTGAAGTGTGAAGGCTCCGAGCTCGGGCCTATCGCGCGGCTGTCGATCTAACGGTCAGGAGTTCAGGTCGATTTTCTCCAGATGTAACGTGAATATGAGTCAGAACTCTATAAAAAAGTCCTCCGCCAACGGACCCCCCCCCCTTTATTCAGATACACTGAAGAAAATGATTATACCACAACGTCTGGATAAAAGTAATGCCAACACGTTGTGATGTATTGCCGTTACGTTTATCCACATGTTTTGTAGGGGATATAAAACACACAGTGCTATATTATTTTGCAGCACAACGTGTGGGTAAACGTAACGCCAACACGTTGTGATGTAGACTGTGCCATTTGCCATACAATCATTGCCATAGGTTCTTCGTGATTGGCTTATCAATGTCATTATGTCATTTTTGAGTGAATTTACAACACGTAGTTCTGTATTATTTTACAGCACTTATGTGTGGTAAAATTACAGGTAATCCTTAGACTGTAGCTCTTGAGTAACTTTGTCTCTCTGAAAAGGGAGGATTTCGGTTGACTTTCATTCAGGATAGGAAATAAACTTAGAATCACATGACTATGATAATTTTCGGAATGTTTTTTCTGAAACTATACTGTGAACTGACATTGATCTAAAATTTGAAGAGTCATTTAATTTTAATTTTTTTAAAAAATACTATTAAACTTGACACTTTTTCAGAGGATGTTTGTTTTTCTTGACTTTCGCTCACGCTCAGAAATAAACTTTCGATGCCTTAATTATGAGAATTTTCAGAATGTTTCCTCGCAAACTAGATTAAGAACTGACATTAATTTTAAATTTGAAGAGCTATTTAACTTTTTAAAATTGTTAAATTTGACACTTTTCCAGGTTAAGACATACTTCATGGACTTTCACTGAAGATCAGAAATAAACTTACAATGCCAGAACTATGAACATTTCTAGACTGTTACCACAGAAATCGTACTGCGAACTGAAAAATAAATTTCAGATTTGAAAAGTGATTTAATTTTTTGAAAAAAAATTACTAAACTTGGCACTTTTTCGGAGAAGACCGCTTTTTGATTAACTTTCACTCCAGATGAGAAATAAATTTGCAATGCTAGAAATATGACATTTTCCAAAATATTTCCTCGGAAACTAGTCTGTGGACAAGTGTAAATTTCAAATTTGAAAACTAGTCAATTTTCATAAAAAGAAAAAACAAGTCTAAAATAAAATGTTTATCCTGGATGGAATGCAACTCAGGAAATTCGAATTATTATTATTTTTCAAAAAATATAGTTTAAATTAAGCCTACTGTTACTTTGTGTATCGACGGAAAAAAAAAAAAAAAAAAATACATTCATTGATAATAACTAGGTATATGTACTGATGGCTTATTTTTTTATACAGTTTATATACCCTTTATGAAATTAACGGTATATACTGGTCCCACTGCTGCTCGTATATATACCGTTATTTGGGGAAATTTTTTGCAGTGTACAATACAATAATTGACTCATTCTACTTAGGATTGAGTAGCTATATATATTTTTCAAATATTTAGTTAGTTTTGATTACCTGTTATCCATATGATTAATTTTACGCAAAGCATAAGACATATTCCGGTCCATTAACCCGAATTTGAAATTGAATGAGGAATAACCGATATTACACAATGAACATTAGAATTCGTTCCTTCATTGTTATTAGGGATGGTCAAAAAATGTTTGAAGGGTTAAAAGAAAAGAAAAAAGATTGCAATTTTCCAAGTAACAATAAAAATAGAGATAAGCGGAGTGATAGATTTTCTCCTCGAGATAGCGAGGAAAAAAAATTCTATTGAATTACATTACGTCAATTTGGACTTTAAAAGAACATCGAGAACAGTGGAAAATCGAGATAAGGAAAGTCGAGATATCGAGAATCGACTGCATAAGGGTGTGGGAAAAAAGAATCTTAATACGCACACACACATGGTATAAAATTTTATTGAGCTGATATTAACAATTTAACAATAATTTACATTCCAGACATGAATTTTTATCAAAACTGCATGGGCGCCCATGAGGGGGGGCACTTGCCCCCAGCCCTAGAGCTTTAGCATATTGTCTTATGATATAAATAAAATTGCATCACAAAGCAAAATCAGAACTAAATTGTTACAAATTCAAAATTTGCCTCCACCGTCTAAATTTTTTTCGAAGTTTGCCCCTCCCCCCCTTTAGAAAATTTTCTATGGGCGCCCATGCAGAACTGTAAAACATTTTGAATAATCTTATAAAACATTCAAGTTCACCAACTGTTTAAACATACCATCGCCATGTGTGTCATACAAAATATTTGATAGTTTAAAAAAACTATTCAAAGGTACTTCGGAACAATCGAGACGACAGCCTCCTGGCTAAGGGTCTCAATCAACCAAACCCTCAAAGATTCCAAGGTTTACAACGTAACTTTGCCTTAGTATACTAGTACTCATATAATTGTTGGGCACTAATGGGATATGAGAGTTAATGAGACAAGTGTGTTATTGCATGAAGTAATATAGCTATGTGTTCAGAATTTCATCAATACGTGGCGGTATTAGCTTGCACCAGAACATGTAGAGCATCATTCCTCCCTCGAAAGTTCGAAAAAATAAAATCTCCCTGACGGTCTAAGTACACAAATCAGAATAAGCTAATTGCACCAGGAGCTCGAAAAAGTTCAGGATAATTCTTTCTAAGCAGTATTTCACACTGCGACTGCAATAAATGAAACAACGGTGCCTTTTATAAAACTTCCGGAAAAAAATTCTTCAACGTGGAATTGCACGGCAAAAAAGTTTCGAAAAGTGGCATATCCTGCTAAATTTTCCAGTTTTAAGACTTTTTTCTGAAAGTTTCGCTATTAATACAGATTTGTCGTTTATTACAGTGTATAGTGCACCTTGTAAAGAGGTATTCTGAAGTGCACGACATAATTAGTTTATTTGTATTTATGTACCAAAATCACATGTTTTTTTTTTTTTTTTTTTTTTTTTTTAACTACACCGTTAAGCAGTTTGTTAGAACAAGAAGTAAAAGATTTCGATTCACCAAGGTGCGTTTCGAAGCACCTTTTCATATAAATAAATGCTTGTTTTGATCTCTTAGCTGTTTGAAGCAATAATTTCTGTTGTGAAACTTTAAACAAATGTTTTTTCATTTTAAACCATCATTTTGAGTCAGTTTCAGTTTTCAATAATTCATCTGCAGTACACTGCAAAAAATATTCCTGTAAATCAACAGAAAAAGTCTGGCAGCAAAAAGTTGCCAGAAATATTCT